>SNQJ01S0194168.1:10825-28498 GCA_010110895.2 Picea sitchensis | reverse complement strand
TGAGATTTTCTCTTAGTTCAACCTTGTTTAGATAACAAATATCTAGTTATGTGCATGTCATTTCGGCACTCTGAATAAAATAAGAACTAATAGAAAATACAAAATCCAGTAACTCTTTCTGCATCATAGTTTGAAATCCTTCCACAGAAGTCTGGTCAGTCTAAAGAAGGTTGCAACTCTCTCAAAGGAACAAGGCTTCTGGACTTGGTAGATGAGCCTTCTTGGTCTGTGCAAGAGATTCATTCTATCATCTCCATCCCAGACCTTTCAAAAAATGAAGAATACGATGACTTGGTCCCATAAGAAGAATGGGAATAAAATATTCAATGCTAGGAGTAATGACAATGGAAATTCTGTGCAAATAGGAAAGGTGAGTGTTGGGTTTTTTTCCTTATCAAGATCTGATCTTAGATCAATCTTGTCTAGATAATAAATATTTATAATAATAATAATAATCTAATTTAAGGCAACCACCTAGCCAGATGCCAAATTGATGTATACAACACCTTTGTTTGTGGGACAAAGGACCCCATCCACACAACGATTTGACTTCTTATTCTACATAGGTGCACATACCCTATCCAGTTTAGGAGTCGAACCTGTGACCTCTAAGGAGGAAACACAAGTTCTTAACCATAAGGCCCATTAGCTTTGAGCAGGCTATTTTTGTACTCTATGTTTGAACTAATATTTGATGAAAAATGTATAATGAAATATCTCTCTTTGCATCATAGTTTGGAAGCCTTTTACAACAGTTTGGTTGGTCTAAAGAATACTCCGGTTCTCCCAAAAGAATCAAACTTATGGCATCCATGTAATTATTGATTCAGTATTAGACTAAAAATGTTTCTGTTTACAGAAAAAGACTACAGCATGGGAGTGGACAAAAGTTACAAGGGGCCAAAATTCAGAAACTAAGGGTAGATCAAGCAAGTTGGTCGCATTACTCAGAAAATTTTATATGGAATAAAGGAACTTCCTTGACAATTTTCAAGAAATATACTTGATAAAGCTTCAATCCAAGATTCTATTTATATTGTCCATAGAAACATATTTTAATCATCTTGTTCATCCTCTCTGCAATCCTAACACTTTGTTAGTTGTCTAAAGTTGCCAATTCCTAAGACCATTAATTTAAACAGGCCTGCATAAAACACCAGTACAGTGTTAGACCCTGAAGGCTGATGGTGGCCTTAATATTATTATTGTTACAAATTGCACACAAACATATTATTGCAATTATACATGTTGTGCCATGAAAATCAAGCATGAATAGTGTGCTTAGTAATAAGGCCTAGCTCATTAGAGAAATTCCTAAGAAAATTATAGATTTTGTTTGGATATTAGTTTAGTATGAAAATGTGAAATATAATGATACATTGACAACACTTCCTTTAAGCTTATCTTCCAATAATGACTTTAATGATTCAAATTCCAATAAATTAGTAAATACTAAGCTCTACAAGTATTGCGGAAAAGGATTTGGTTGCAAAGATGCATACTTTGGTAAAATGAAAGATTTTCTTCTTCTTGACAAGGCCCATTTAGCCCGTAGCACACTCAGAGCTTCTTGTTGCTTTCCTTCTCTGTTGAAACCAAAAAACACAGTCCTAAAGTTTACAACACTGGGTTGAATATAGA
The DNA here is from genome assembly GCA_010110895.2 of Picea sitchensis. NCBI lineage: Eukaryota > Viridiplantae > Streptophyta > Pinopsida > Pinales > Pinaceae > Picea > Picea sitchensis. The sequence goes on along the minus strand of SNQJ01S0194168.1, from coordinate 26,857 downwards.
TTTCCATCATTTCATATAGTAGTTCCAATGCCATTTTTTATTTACCGGCCCTACACAGATAGTGAATGAATGTAGAGTAAGTTTCAAAATCAGGAGGATGCCCTTTCTCCTTCATGAGATTGAAAGTATTCCAAGCATTAGAAGTTAATCCCTCATTCATATACCCTCTAATTAATGTTGTATGTGTCACAAAAATTGGCTCACAACCAACATTTTTCATTTCCTCAACAAACCATAACTCTTGTTTTGATTTATTTTCCCTAAAGAAATGAATAATCAGAGCGATATAGATATGAACAATAGGTAAATAACCTGCATCTCTCATACTGTCCAACATTTATATAGCCTTACTTACTTGACCTTCCCTCAAAAAACCATGGAGAAGGCTACCATACACATATTCATCAATGACACATCCCCAATTTTTCATTTCATCCCCCAACTCTAGAGCCTCTGACATTTTCCCTACCCTGAAAAAATTGATAACTTAATTCTCCAAGAAATTTTTAGAAGAAAATAAAAATGAAGCAAGCTCAAAATCCATGAATTTTGAGAACCTAACAATAAATAAGCATACCTCCACAATCTTTGTTGATGTTGAATATTGATATGAAACATCCAAGCATTGCGACTTTTTAATTTCTATAGATTTGGTTTGTCTCAAACTCCAGAAATATAATTTGAATTCCATTTGATTTTATTAATATGTATGTTGCAGCGATTGAGACTCCTTATTTCGCATGCCAATTGTTACTTTTCTTGACACATGCTTAACCTTACAGTTCTGCTTTACATCATTGCTTGAAGGTTCTTAAATGGGGTAATTGTTGATTAAGGTTGGTTGTCATTGATGTCAACCCTTGAAGAAAGCCCCGTAGCACAAAGGCTTGGGTAATGGAACCAATATTGTTTGATGTAAATATGACTCATTATTGTTTTTTCATGGTTGATAAGAAGTAAATATGGATGAACTCTAAAGTGGTCCCCTTATGGTGAGAAGCCTCAAGGCAGCTTTGTGAATTAAAGAACCCATGATTAATTGTGGAATAATAATGAGATGAAGGAAGCGATTTTGTCGAGGAAAATATCCTGAATGGATAGTGCTTGTCATTTCATTCAGGTGGTATGTGGAGCGATCTATAAATCCTCAGGTTAGAGAGTTATGGCCATGAGAAGTTGGAGACCCGAGGTTTGGGTAATGGACCCAAGTTTGTTTGATGGGTGAGGTATGAGTTATGGTGTATTTTTAGATAATACTATTCTATATGGATAGTAAATGTCATGCCATTTTGGTGAGGTATGTAGAAGCGTCCACCTCCAACTCCTCCACCCAGGTTTGAGTTATGAAAGCCTTACAGTTGGAGGACCCTCATGTGTAATCTAGAAGCCCCAAAGGTCAAAGTAGTCAAAGTGGTTTAAGAGATTTTAAAGGTAAATAATAAAATTGAAGTGATGAGTGTATTATAATTCCAAAGTTAATAAAATAAATTATTTCAATAATAAATTTAATGGAGAAATTAGAAGTGGACCCAACCCTAAAATGGAAAATTAGATAAGTGACCTAGAAGATGTTTTTAAGGAAGCTACTTGGAGGTATAAAATGAGACAGGGCTCTCTCATTTTGAATCAAACTTGAGAATATTGAATATATATGTGTGGGGGTAACCAAGGGATATATAAACCAGGATTCTGAGTGAAGGTGAAGAGAGGAGCCGAAATGCAAGGAAGGATAAATTCTTTTGATGGTGTTTTTCTAAGGAATTATGTTATTTACATGTCATCTCACCATTTCGCTTCTTTTTTCTATAATGATTCAGACCATTGAAGGGCCTATACAGTGAGAAAACATATCAAGTATCTATTGGAAAAAAATTCATCTTGGCTAGGATTTGTATTTTTTGGAGTTACACTCCGGAAAATAGGGTTTGTGGCTAGTCCACGAAACTAGTCAAAATCATGTGTTTAGAGTAAAAACGTCATAGCGTTTTCATAATGAATCTAAATTTAGTTAGAAAAAATGTTTTGTTTAGGGTAAAGTTTGTAGTATGTGTTGTAACAATGTCATATTATTTCATCAAATATTTTGTGTGGGGAATGCTCTATAAGTTTTCTCTCTCTAGAATAAGCCAACAGTCAACAAGGTATGCCATTTTTCTATAACTCCTTTTGTTTCCAAAGTAGTGACACTTGGAGGAATTGCATTAAACACAACGAAGAACATTGTGTATCCGTTTTAGATCTTTATACATTACAGGTTCAAAGTTATGAGTTACTTCAAGTTGGGGTTGTTGACTAATCAAAACTAAGCATGTGAGACTAAAAGAAAGAGTTTGATGAAAATGCTAGTCTCTTGTTTTAAAAGTTAAGGAAGGTTTGCGGGAATGTGATCATATACACGAGGTTTATTCTGAGCTACAAATCATATTTGGATGATAGAATTGATGAAGGGCTTTTGGTTGTGGTACATGTTGAGTACATGGTTGAGACAAGTAGTTGATGAGTTGACACACACACATAGGGTGTATAGTTGATGATGTTAATTTTATATTGATGAGTCATAGTTGATGAGTAGTTGATACATAGTTAATTTTATACTTGGTACATGGTTGGATGCACTTGTTTATGGGTACATGTTGATTATAGGTTGGTGTATGGTTGATGCACTTGTTTATAGTGCAGGTTGATTACAAGTTGAAATTACAGTTGATGCATGGACCAGTTGTGGAGTACAGGGTTTACATGGTATATCTCTGAGTGATAGATGTAATGATGGTTCCCATCAATTCTACTTCTACTTAGGGGGTGGTAGAGACGAGGCAATGGCCAGTGGTTGTAGCCACCTTCGGTTAACAGAGAACATTAGAGTTTGTAGCCTCCCTTACAGTTTGTAGCCAAAGAATCGAGGAGTTGGAGCTTCCATAGGTTGTAGCCTTGAGAAAATAGAGGGGTTTGGAGATTCCTTCAGGTTGTAGTTGGAAAACAAAGAAGTTGGTGCTTCAATGTATGTAATTCTTCAAGACCTATAAGAAAAAAACATTGATTGGTTTCTCCCGATTTGGGTTTGCACATAAAACAACTGGTGTCTTGTGTATGTGTGTGATTGTTTATTTCTTACTTGCTCATTATTGGATAATAATTCTACATTGATATAACATTTGAAGAAAAAGGATTATAGTATGCTGATTCTGATTCACCCCCCTCTCGGTAATCCAACAATTGGTATTAGAAACGAGGTTCCTTCAAATGTTGTTTAGCTCTGCTTGAAAGGTAGATCACCATTACCAACTTCATTATAAAAATGGAATACCGCAGTTTGATGGAAAAAAAAGTATGCCTTTTGGATCCCTTAAGGATGAAAGCATATATACATGCACAAGGATTTCAAGTTTGGCAATCAATTGTAGATGGATACACAACACCAGCAGTTCCACCAACAAATGACAAATCGATTGAAAATGGGTGAGAATAATTAAAAATCCATAAATACACTTTTGAATGGTCTCGGTGTCGATATTCCGCAAAGGTTGCATTAATAAATCTTACTTGCTAAAGAGATTTGGGACAAACTTGAAATATTTATTTATGAAGGAGATTCAAAGATCCGCAGAACCAAGATTCAAACTTATAGGGGTCAATTCGAACAACTAAAATGAAGGAAGATAGAATATCACAGCCTACTTCTACAAGTCGATGAAGCGATGAATGCAATCATAGGATTGGGAGAAAGAAATCGAAAAGGTATGTAATTGTTCAAAGATTTTAAGATCTCTTCCTGAAGTCCAACCCTAAGATATCAACACTGAAGAAGATCAAATCTAAACTCAATAAGCATGAATGACTGGAATCTTCGGCCATATGAGATGAGAGCTGAGCGGGGAAAATCGGATGTAAAAGAAGCAACAACAAAGCATCAAAGATCAAAGCAAAGAAAAATAAAAGACAAGAAGAATATAGCGGCATTGGCGTCGGAAGATGATGAGGAAGTGGCCAACTTTGTCAAAAGATTGAATAAGGGAACCAACAATGGGTGTAGAGGTAAGCTTCCTTTTAATTTGTTTTAATTGTGATGGTATTGGTCATTTTGCCCCAACAAATATCCTCATAAGAAAGAGAAATGATGAGGTTATTCAAAAGATAGACAAACTATTATAGAATTAAAAAGAACTACAAAGAAAGTTTTCAAAGAAAAAAAGCTTATGCAAATAAGACATCTCATCATCAGGTGAAGATGAAGTCGATGGCGATTGAAGCAGGGAGAGTTCTATTCTGGTAGTAGAGACTTCGATAAAGACTTCGAAGAAGAATATGAAAGAATCATATGAAGAAGAAATTGAGGGAGAAGTTGACTTTGAGAAGAATTAAGGAGTGCCATAGAAGTTATTAGAGAAAAGAAGAAAAACAAAAGAGCACAAACAAAACTAGATAAGAAAAAACACTCAAAGAATTAGAACACATGATCACAAAATTGAAGGTTCAAATAGAAAGAGATAAAAGAATTGAAGAAGCACTCAAGAACAACTAGAAGGAAGGATAGGATCATTGGAAACTTGGAGCAGAGATTGTCGCACTAAGAAAAGGATATTCAAAATAAAAATATCTGGAGAATAGCTCAAAATTTTTGGATAGAAATTATCAGCATTAAAAACTTATCTTGACAAATTCCAGTAGTTGGATACAATCAGACAGAGAAAGGATCAATCTCCAAAAATAGAAGCGAAACAAATCAAAAGTTGAAACAATCAAAGGGGATAAAGATATACAAGGAAGTGCTGGGGACCGCTCCAAGGAAGATTCCAGTTGAGAATCAACAGTAGATAGACATGCCTCAAGAAGAGAAGGATTCATAAGAGCACCTCTTTTCATGAGATCTTCAACTACAGATTATCAAACTATATTTTTTGGTTTATGTTATGCTTGTAATAATTTTGGACATAAAGCTATAAGTTGCAGAGCTAACAAGAGAAACAATAACTACTTTGAGAGCCATACACAAAGGGGTTATTCAGAGACCTAGTGAAACACAAAGAAGAAGTTACAACGAGGGTTTGAATCATGGTGAAGTGGAATATTGCAAATGTAGCAATTTTGGACACATGGCCAAAAATTGCAGAATGTGATCCCTCCTAAAGAACCTCAACGAGTCACAAACAAGAACCTAGAAAATGACATGGATAAGAAAGCAAGATCATTATAGCAATGAAGAATACATGAGTAAACTCTACAAGCTAAACATAAGAAACATGGTTGGTATGTTGGCCCAGGTGGATGTTCAAAACACATGGCAGTGATAGAGACAAGTTTCTTACATTCTGAAAAGAGGGAAAAGAGATGGATGATCTCACTTTGGAAATGATGATTCATCAAAATCATTCAGAAAAACACAATCGAATTGGGAACAAGAATGAAAAATGAAAATGTTCTACTAGTAGAAGATATGAAACACTATAATCTTTTAAGTGTAGAGTCAAATGTGTGACCAAGGTCCTTAAATTTACTTTACTGATTCACAAAAGTGTAGCAGAGATAAAGAAAAAGAGGTTAAATTGGTAAAACTCTGATTTACAAGAACTTCAAACTTAACATATATGTGTTAAGAAAAATTGGAAATGAAAAGTGTTGTCTAGGAAAGGAAGATGAAAGTTAAGCTATGGCACAGAGGAGAATGGGTCATGCATTTTGATAACCTTGTCAAAGTCAACAAGAGAAGCAGTCAGAGAAATGCAGATCACGAAACCAGCAACACTTTATGCAAGCATTGCCAACAAGGAAAACAAGCAAAGACCGGGTTCAAATCAAATGAATATTCAACAACAAAACCAACTTGGAAATTGTGTACATACTTACAGTCTAGTTGGAAAAACTACAACAAAAAGAACTTAAAGGGTGAGAGATACTTTATGTTATTGGTTGAGTGATTATCTGAGAATGGCTGCAATTTGCTTTCTCAAGAACAAATCATAAGCTTTTGAAAATTTCCAAGATACAAGGGAAATGGTTGAAAATGGGATGGATTCAATAATCAAATGCTTAAGATCCGATAATGGAAGTAAATTCCTCAAAGGAATTTATGGACTACTGCAACAATCATAGAATAAAAAAACAATTCTCAATTAGCTGGAACACCTCAACATAATGGAGTTGTTGAAAGAAATAACGTGACAATACAAGTAGCTCAAACAATGATAATGGATTCAAGGTTGGCGGATATTTTTTGGACACAGTGATTACTGTCTGATAGTTCACATTCAAAATATAGTAATGCTAAAAAACAACATTAAAACTCCCTACAGGCTATGGAAAGGAAGACCAACAAATGGCAAGCACTTGAGTTTTTTGAGAGAAAATGCTACATCAAAGAAGATGTGAGAATGGGAAAGTTTGACTCACCATTGTGGACAAAGGGAATACTTATTTGGTTACTCAGAATTACAAGAGAAAACATAAGTGTTACAATCTAAGATTAAACAAAAGTTTTGGAAAGCATAAGCGTAACAATTGATGAAGCAGTGAGACCATAATCAAAGGAAGAAGAAAACAAATCAATGAAACAACTTTTTGAAGAGAAGATATGAAAAAGAGAAGAATAGGAAGATGAAGATGAAGAATCGGCGAGTAGAAGACGAAGTTCAACAAGTATCTCCAAAGACACTGAGCAAGCGAGTACAAAAGAATCATCCTTGAGATCAGATTGTTGGAAACAAAAATGCAGGAATTGAGACTAGAGGAAAAATCTATTCCCTTGGAGAACAAACACACCTAACACTCTTATCTACAATTGAACCAAACTGTTTTGAAGAAGCCAACAAGGATGAATTTTGGAATAAGGCCATGGATGATTGGGATCAAAAATAGAAAAATGACACTTGGGAATTGGTTCCAAGACCAAATAATAAGAATGTGATACGACACAAAATGGGTTTTAGGGAATAAATTGAATGAAGATGGGCCGGGTTACAAGGAACAAAGCTAGATTGGTATGCAAGGATATGTGGATTGAAGGGAATGCGACTTTGAAGAGACATTTTCCCAGTTGCTAGAATGGAAGCAATCCGTTTGCTGCTTATACATGCTTCAAAATGTTAAAGTATATTAGATGGGCCAGTAAAATCAACTTTTCTGAATGGGGAACTTGAAGAAAAGTCTACATTGAACAACCAAAAAAAAAAAAAAAAAAAAAAAAAAAAATTATGTGTGTAAATTAAAGAGAGCCTTGTATGGTCTAAGCAGACTCCTAGAGCATGGTACTCGACACTGGATAAGTATACACCTTGACGGGGTTCAGAAAAGGTAGAGAGGACATCAACCTCTACATCAAGGTAAGTCAAGGTAATATTTTATTAATTGCAGAGTTTATGTTGATGATATTATTTTTAGTAGTATTGATGACGAGGTTAAAATTTTTGCAAAATACATGTTGAATGAATTTGAAATGCCGTTACTGGAGAACTATCCTTCTTTCACAATTTGCCGGATACGTCAAAGCAAACAGAATTTTTATTTCTCAAACCAAGTATATCAGAGAAATGCTAAAGGGTTGGAATGGAAGATTTTGAAACAGTTATCACTCCCATACAAACCGGTTGTAATTTGAGCAAAGAGATGATGATTCAAAGTCTCACGGTCAGGAGGCAATATAGGTCAATGATTGGCAGCCTACCTGTGACAACATCTAGACTAGATGTAATACAGGTAGGTGAGTTGGACAGGTGGCTTGATTTCAAGAAACACCAAAGGAGTCACATGTATTAGTAGTAAAAGAGGATCTTCAGATATCTCAAAGAGAACATAAGAGTTTGGATTATGGTATCCAAAAGGAAAAGATCTATCACTTGGCTGCCTACACAAAATGTAGATTGGAGGTTGTATTGACCCGGCCAGAAGCACCAATGGAGAAGCGTTCTACTTAGGTGAGTGTTTGGTATCATGGCTAAGAAAACAATCATGGGGTATCTCTATCTACATGCAGTGAGTATGTGCAGCAACAACATGTGGCCTACGAGGTTCTTTGGATGGAAACAAACTTTTGAAAGCGGATACTCTGGGGTTGAGTATGATGAGGCCATTCCAATATATTGTGATAATACAGAACCATCAATATCTCAAAATCGATTGATGCCTCAAGGCGAAGCACATTCCAATGGTATCACTTTCTGGGGAATGGAGTTCGCGAGAAAAGAACATCAGAGTTTTTTATGTGGGCACAAAAGAACATTTGGCAGACATCTTTACAAACCAACTTCCATGGGAAGCCTTTGAATATCTTCACTAAGACTTGGAGTTATTTCTACTAGAAAATGAATTCTTTTGAATGCTTATCTTATATGTCTTATATGTACGAGGAAGCACCATGAGAGGACCCAGTGCAATGGGGGGAGTATCCCCGGATGGAAAGATACCTTCCATTGATGAAAAGGAGATTTATTAGATGTAGAGGACGGAGGCATGGTTCGGGGGAGAAGATTTATAGGATCTGGAAGGACAAAGGCATGGTTCTGGAACATGGGTGATATATGATTTCCAGTATTGCATCCAGTGTTGCCATGTGCAAGAGTTGTTGATTAAGGTTGATTTTGTCATTGATGTCAACCCTTGAAGAAAGCCAGAGTAGCACAAAGGCTTGGGTAATGGAAACAATATTGTTTGATGTAAATATGACTCATTATTGTTTTTCATGGTTGATAAAGAAGTAAATATGGATGAACTCCAAAGTGGTCCCCTTATGGTAGAAACCCTCAGGGAAGACACTTTGTGGAGTAAAGATAACCCATGTAATTATTGGAATAATGAGATGAAGGTGATTTTGTCAGGAAAATATCTAGATGGATATTTCTTGTCATTTCATTTCAGGTGGTGTAATAGGCGATCACATAACTCATCATGGTTAGAGTTATGGCCATGAGAGTTGGAGACCAGGGTTTTGGGTAATGGACCCAAGAAGTTTGTTGATGGGTAACGATATGAGTTATATTATATATTTTTAGATAATACTATTCTATATGGATGGTACATGTCATTCCATTTCTGGTGTTGGTATGTAGAGCGTCCCTTAACTCCTCAGGTTTGAGAGTTATGGCCTTGTGAAGTTGGAGGACCCTCATATGTCATGCAGAAGCCCCAAAAGGTCAAAGTAGTCAAAGTGGTTTAAAGAGATTTTAAAGGTACAAAATAATAAAGAGTGAAGTGATGAGTGTATTATAATTCAAAGTGAATAAAAATAAATTATTTCAATAATAAATTTAATGGAGAAATTAGAAGTGGACCCAACTCTAAAATAAGAGAAGTGGGCCAAGTGACCTAGAGATGTCTTTAAGAGCTACTTGGAGAGTATAATTAAGAGACAGGGCTCTCTCATTTGAATCAAACTTGAGGAATGTGAATATATATATGTGTGTCTGGTAACCAAGGATATCTAAACCAGAATTTTGAGGTGAAGAAAAGAAGGCCAGAAATGCAAGGGAGGATAAATTCTTTGATGGTGTTTTCTAAGGTATGTTATTTCACGGTCATCTCACCACCATTTTTCGATATAACTTTTTCTATAATAGTTTAGACCATGAAATTGCTATGAAAGTGAGAAAACATATCCAAGTATATGGAAATAATTCAGCTTGTGGGTCATTGTATTTTTAGGGAGTTACACTCAGTGGAAAATAGGGTTTCTTGCAGGTCCAAACTAGGTAAAATCATGTGTTTGAATAAAACATCATAACTTATTCATAACAGTTCAAATTTGAGTGAGACCAAATGTGTTGGTTAGAGATTTTTAATCTGTAGTATGTTGTGTAATGATTTCATATCATTTCATCAAATATTTTGTGGGGCACGCTCTACAATGTCGCTCTCTAGAATAATCCATAATTGAGCAAAGATTGTACCATTTTTGCTATAAATCCTTTTAGAGAGTTCTAAGTAGTGCTTGGGAGATTTCATAAAACACACTGAAGGGCATTGTGTATCAGTTTCAAGATTTTTATACATTACAGGTTCAAAGTTATGATTACTTCAAGTTAGGGTTGACTAATCAAAACTAGGCATGTGAGACTAAAGAAAGTTTGATGAAATGCTAGTCTCTTGTTTTTAAAAGTTAAGGAAGGTTGCAAGAATGTGATCATATACACGGGTCTATTCTGAGGAGATAAAATCATTTGGATGATGAAATTGATAGGGATTTTGGTTGTGGTACATGTTGAGTACATGGTTGGAACAAGTAGTTGATGAGTTGGTGCACATACATGAGGTGTATAGTTGATGATATTTAATTTTATATTTATGAGTCATAGTTGATAGTAGTTGACACATGGTGGGTACATAGGTAATTTTATGGTTGGATGCACTTGTTTATGGTACAAGTTGATTGAGGTTGATGCACTTGTTTATGGTACAGTTGATTACAGATTTTTTGGTACAAATTGGTGCATGGTTGATGCATGATTCATATTTGTTGGTATAGGTTTTGTGGTATATCTCATAGTGATAGTGTATTAGTGGTTCCCATCATTCTACTTCTACTTCAAGGTGGCATGGCCGGGGCAAGAGACCGGTGGTTGTATCCACTTTCCGGTTGTAGCCAGATAACATTTGGGGTTGTAGCCTCAGCCTAGTTGTAGCAGGAAGGTGGGAGTTGGAGCTTCCCTCGAGGGTTATAGCGAGAGAAACTAGGGGAGTTGGAGCCTCTTCGATTCTGAGTTGGAAAACAAAGAGTTTGGTGCTTTAATAGATATAATTCTTCAAGACATAAGAAAAAACATTACGTGGTTTCTCCCGATTTGGGTTTCCACACAGTAAAACAGTGTCTGTGTATGTGTGTGATTATTTATTTCTCTTTGCTCATTATTGGATAATAATTCTACATTGATACTTTTATTTGAAGAGAAAAGAGTTATAATTGCAGCTGTGCCAGTTCACCTCTCAGTAATCCAACAGTAATAACAATGAGATCTCATATCAATCACTTATTCAATGTCTTCTCTTTAACTTTTTGTCTTTTAGCCCAGTGATTATTTGCCTTGGTCAAGATCGTGATTATTTGCCTTGGTCAAGATACCATCTCCCCCCCATAGTTGATACATGGGAAATACAATGAGATCTCATATAAAGCACTTATTCAATGTCTTCTCTTTACCTTTTTGTCTTTTAGCCCTGTGATTATTTGCCTTGGTCAAGATCCCATCTCACCCCATAGTTGATACATGGGAAATACAATCTTTATTATAGACATCATCTATTATGGATGGTGCCAATGTATTTTTCCCTGGTATCTCATCTATCTATTTCTAATTTTCCTTCTCTACACTTACCTCATGATCTAAACCAATACAAATTTCCTTATAATCCTCATTTGCAATGGATGATCCAAATGTATAGTTTCCTAATCTCTTAGTTATGAATTTCTCTTTTCCTTCTCTCCACTTACTTAACAATGTTGGGCAAAACAATCTCCTTATAATCCCTGCTTGTAATGGATGATGTCAATGTATGGTTTCTTGTAGTCTCCTTTATGGATTTATCCTTTCCCTCTCTACACTTATTTGATGATCATTCTCATATAATATCTTTTCAATTAGATTATAAAGAGCTACTAAGTTCACAGTCCCATAAATATGTGGAAGGTGCTCTACCTTCTCTGTAAAATCTGGCATATTTGATTCATGTATTCAAATCATCTCCCTGATGCTCAAAAATCATATTTTATAGGAGCTATCTAAAATAAGGATATTTTCAACAAATTTTGAACATTCTGAATATTTGTAGAGAGCATTCTCCCTTCTTTGTATATTTGGCAATAGAATCTTGCAGCTAGTGCTAACTGAATGACAGGGCCTAAGATTGGCATGCATCATTGCAATATTGGGCACTATCAAAAACAAAAAAGTATACATATATATTAGAAATAAGTTACAACAACTATATTATGAAAGTGTATATTATTAGAATAAAATTGAATGCAATCACCAAGTCAATATTTTTCACCATTATTTGCCAAAAATAAGTCTTTGGTTTTAGGTAGAGTTGGCTCCACAAGTGAACTTGAGCCCAATAAACCATTGAGAAAAAACATTTACCTTATCCCCAATCTACCTTGGATTTGGATCTAGTACCCCTAGGGATAGGATGTGCTATTGGGGTTTTCTTTTTAATTTTAAGAGGTGATTCCTCCAAAGGATTCTCATCTGAATCATCTGAATGACTGGATGAATATGAGGGTTCTTTAAATCGAGTCCTAGGGCTCTTTGATATTGAAAGTTGAGGGGATTTTTCTGTTACAGGAAAGTCTTCCCTACATCCAAATATCTTTCAAATTGAACTATTTTTTTCTATATTGATTTTTCCCAAGTTAAATTGACATGAAACTGCTTCCAAGACAATTGTAAAGTGTTTCCTTTTTCAAGGGTTCCATTGGTGTAAGAGATTATGAGTATTATGTTAATTCTGATATAATGGTTGAAATTTTCCTTTTCTCTCTTCAAACGTTGCTAAATTATAGATGAAAAGGTCAAGGGTTGATATTTGTTTGGTCATGTCATTTACACTTGGGGAAAGCAAGCTTCTATCAATTGTATAAAGTTGGAAGATGATAGGTTGTGCTAATAAGACAACAAGATACATTTTTTTGCATCTTTGTAAAAATAGGAGTCAAAGACGAAGTGATATCTCTTTAAATATAATACCTGTTACAAAACCAAGAGTGGTTTGTGTACATAAGGTTGTTTTGAAGAAAAACATCTCTCAGATTTTTGAAATTCCTTCCCATCTTCTCGAAATCCATGCCACAAAATAATGACTAAAACAGGAAATTAAATATTCTTGAAAAATAGGCCTCAAATCTCACTGCATATCTCCCAAATTATAACACCTTTGTATAAACTGAAGGAGATTTTTTTATTTGGTATGTGATTGACAAAAACCTCTTTCTCTTTTGTTAAATTCATCTCCATTTGGTCAGAAATGGATTTTGAAGTAAAATTGTCCCTGTGTGTAGCAAATGACCTCAAAACCCTAAAARTCATGCCAATCACCTGTTTGTTCTCTCCATMTCCTTTACTGCACTAGGGTGCACATAGACAATCTCCTTTACTGCATTAGGGTGCACATAGAAAAAAGGCTCAACAATAGGTCCATATAGCACTAAGAGTACATTTAAAGTACGCCTGTGTAACATTGGTTATGGAAGAAATTTGCCTCATTTATTGTGCACAACAAAGTGTGAGGGAGGCATAGTTATGTAGGAGAGAAAAAGGTGCTTGCATGCACCAAAATTACTATATTTCCAGTTTTTCCACCTTCAATTAAACTCAATTTACTGTTTTTCTAGATTTAGCAAGTTCCATTTTTTGTTCAGTTTCTAGTTCAGTCATTTTTCTAGTTCAATTTTATTTTCTAGTTATAGAAATAGGTGCATGAGTTGACTCGGTCTAAGTAGGAACATATCTCTAGTAGCTAGTGCTTTCCTATATGTATTTTTTCTACTTTTTTATCGTTCCAATCTAGGTATTTTCTCATGTAGGCCTAGGGTGCACTTCTCTAAGATAAAATTAGATTTATGGTTAGGGATTAATATTTTAACCTAGGTGCAACAAAATGATGGAGTGCAATGATTGTAAACCTAGCTCTTCCTAGTCTATAAAGGAGTAAGGGGGTCTTCCACTAGGTTGGTTAGCAAATTTTAGGTTTTGATCTATTGTAACATATTTTATTCTTTCCATATTCAATAAAAGATAGATGTGATTAATAGTTTAGTCTTGTGTACTTGCTATTATTATTTTCTGTAGTATGTTTTTGTAAAATCTAGGATTTGAAGATTGTTGTTTTAACAGGTTTTTATCTTTAAAGTTACCTAGGGTTTTTTAGGATTATTCTTTGAGTGCAGGATTTGCTTACCATGGTATGGAAAAAAAGGCATAAGAGTTTTCAAGAAAAGATTCCTTTTATAGCCCTATAGGATCAACATAACAAGCCATTGAATTTTGTTTCATTGTAACTTGGATGCCAATAAGACAATAAGATACATTTTTCTGCATCTTTATAAAAATAGGACTCAAAGATGAAGTGATATATCTTAAAATATAATGCCTGTTACAAAATTGGGAGAGGTTTTTGTACATAAGTTTGTTTTGAAGAAAAACCTCTCTCATATTTTTGAAAATCCTTCCCATATTCTTGAAATCCGTGCCACAAAATAATGACTAAAACAGGAAATTAAATATTCTTGAAAAATAGGCCTCAAATCTTGCTGCATATCTCCCAAATGATAACACCTGTGTATAAACTGAAGGAGGTGTTTTTTATCTGGTATGTGATTGACAAAAACCTCTTTCTCCTTTGTTAAATTCATCTCAATTTGGTCAGAAATGGATTTTGAAGTAAAACTATCCCTGTGTGTAGCAAATGACCTCAAAACCCTAAAAATCATGCCAATCACCTGCTTGTTCTCTCCATTTTGTAGATGGATTGGATCAATAGAGAATAATGGAAAGAAGCTTGTCTCACCTTTGCAAAGCTATTGTGTAATATTGTCCATCCTTTAGTATTTGTTCTAGGGTAATCATAGAAGGATTTGGGTTGCAAGTTTTCATTAAGGGGTATAAATTATGTGTCTATTTCATTTCTTTGTCAAATTCTAGGCTAGATCTATTGGATTGGGGGTGAATATATTAGGGTTTCATTTCCTTACCCTAGGTTTAGTATATGATTTATTTTGTAATACTTAGGTTAATTTCTTTAGAATTAGTCTCCCTATAATCCTTCCAAGGTTTCATTCTCCTTAGTTTGGTGCTCATCCAAGCAATCTATATGATGTTTGAGACTTCAATGACCAAGCAAAGAGGAAAAATACTCAAGAGAGACTTAGACCCCATAGCCCAAGTAAGATTAGGCACTGGTCTCCTATTCACTCATCACCCCAAGCCCATCTTTTACATTTATTTTTCCATCATGATTGTAGGTAGGTTCTCTTTACTCTCAATCCTACTACAAGAAGTGAGTCTAGTTGAACGATAGGGAATCCACTTATACCTACACAGATGGATTTTCTGTAGTGTTAAATTCTTCCTAAATATTGATAGGGTTATCTTTTGGATAACTTGTTTCTTGTAGATCCACTCGAACATTCACTGGGTAAACACTAAATTTAGAAACAAATATTCACCAATCTTCCTAAAGAAATGTTGTGCTCTTCTTTCTTATTGTCATTGTTTGAGTCTTTGAAGGGAACCTCTAGTTTTCCACCATTCTTGGTCTCACAGTGATATAATTCTTTTGTTTTGTTTTTGTGACCCATAGTCTTGTTTTCATTACATTTGTAACATTTTATTTCCTGCTTCCACATACCATCTGGATTATAGAGCTTACTACCATCACGCATATTAATGTATGGATTTGCACCTCTTTTTATTATATCCATTAAGCTTTGTAGTATTTCTAGGTCTTGAAGCATATCACAATGTGAGGAGAAATTTGGGAGAAAGTATTAGAGTATCTTCGATCAAATTGAATATTCTATACTTGGTAGGAATTTTGCTAATTTTATATTATTTCTCTTGTAGGTTTCACTTTTGTCTTCTAGATGAATTTGAAATTTCAATTGTGGAATATTTATTGAGATGTTAAACATCGATCGTGGGAAGAAAAGATCAAGACAAAATGATATATCATCATACTTTAAAATACCTCAATCCAAGGATCCACATTCTCTTCATGCTTCGAGCTCTTTTGAGCAACCTATCACTGAAAGAGATGTCAACTCTTGTGATAATGCATCTAATATCCAAATAATAGATAAAGAAATATGTTCTTCTGGTGATCAAAGTGAGATAAATGATTTTTCGCTAGAAATTGGCAGTACAAATGTCGAAAATATTTCATTGGAAAAGAACACAACCAATTCACAGAAAAGACAAAAGGGCCAAAGGGACATAGAGAGAGGCTTCCAACCAGTTTGGGTCTCAAAATTTCCATTTATTGAACCATTACCTCCAAAAAATGAGAAAGAGAAACCAAAAGTTAGATGCAATATATGTAGTTGGAAACTTGGCA
>SNQJ01S0194168.1:0-10815 GCA_010110895.2 Picea sitchensis | reverse complement strand
TTTTGATTTGGGGGTTGATTTTCATGTTTTTTATGCAAAAATATGGGTTTTAAGGGCTAGAGTTCTTGTTTTGAGGTCACAGTTCTCATTAAGTTGGTAACTATGTTTTCCTCTTCCAAATCATCCTCTTACTCTTCCTCCACCTCTGTATCCAGCTCGATCCCCTCGTGGTGCATTATATCGAGGCGCCTGGTTATACTGCACGGTATTATAGTGTGGCTGTGCGGTATTGTACTGTGATTGCACAGTGTTATATTGTTGTTGCACAATGTTATATAGGGTTGGTACTTAGTTAAACTAAGGTGCGGCTTGCCCGATCATCATTTATGCCTGCACCCTGTATGCATATGATGTTCTTTCCCTCATGAGGTCCATGGTTCTACAATATTTGTCATCATGGCCTACTGACTTGCAAAAGTTGCAATACAAGTTCTTAGGTATTGTCTGGTACTTCTGCATCATTGGGCAGTGATATGGATCATGACCCTATTTCTTACAAATCTCACACCATAGTCCTCCTGTTGGTAGTGGGGTTGGCATTCCTGCTGCCATGTATTGTGTGAATGTTGGACATTCGTTCTTATGGTTTCCTTTTGTCCTACATGTGGTACACCAAACAACTTCTCTTTTGTCCTTACCTTTTTTCTGGTTTAGTTGGAAAGTTAATTTCTCCAGATCCTCCTTCAGATCCTCTATGGATGGATCTATCTTTTGATATTGGTTCTCTTCCAGTTGTAGGGCTACCTGTAGAGCCTCTGTGATAGCTAACTGTGCAAGTTTAGTGTCCTCATATGTGATCTGTTTCTCTTCCCAGATATTTTCACAGATAAACAGGTGCTTCTCCGGGTCCTTCGATGCCTCTCCTTTAAATTTTGGTAACCTGATGGTGGGATCATGTCCTGCCATCCTGCATGTTGAAATACTACCTACGCGCAGTGTAGATACTTGACTAATGCTTCCTAAACTAGCTCCCCAAGTTGTTGTTCCTTGTGTAGATGTACTTCCTGTTGTCTTCCTTTTCCCGAAATTCAGTTGTCTAAATGGTGGTGTTCTTCTTGGTGTATTAGTCGCACATGGGTTTATGGTTTCCACACTGACATTGATATGGATAGGAGTGATACCTTCTATTTCCACTCTTGGACCTCTTGTCTGCCTCTCATATGTCACGCACAAGATTTCCTCAATTTGCTCCACAGCCCGAAAATCCTCTACCTCCTATTCATCACTTTCCAATCCTTCCCTCGTGGCTACGACTCTCTTCTTGGTGTTCACCTTATATTGGTAGGGTACTCCACTACGCGTCTTTCCAGTTGTTGCCATGATCCACTTGATCTGGTCTTTTTCCATCATAATTGAGTCCAAGGCCTCCTCTTTCTTTCCTTTATCCCCTTCTCCTCTCAGTTCTTCCCCCCTTCCCCCATGCACACAGGGAAGTTTAGTTGTCCGACTCCATTGTCATTACACCTTTATTATATAGTAATATCTTAATGGAAATATATAATGATATGATGTACCTAMCTCGAGGTCCTTTCAAGAAATCTTGTTCAGCGACGCTGTAAGACTTCACTATATCTACTGCAAATTCTGTGATAAATCCTGCAACAATGCCATCTAACCAAAAATCTACTGCACGTGTAAACTTATTATCAACTTGATGCAACTRCGYGATCTCTTYAGGATTCCACTCTAGCTGTCTGATTTGATTTTTAGGGTGGYTGTCTTTCAATCTTTTTATCCACTCCTGCAATACATGGGGGAAATCACAGAAAAAGACTTCATGCAAGTCACTGAATACGTACTTGTCCATATATTTACGTGGTGTCAACTTCAGATTTTTGTTATCTTTCTGCACAAACTATAGCTCCTTTGTCTTCAACTAGCTCTCTATCTCTGGCTTCATTGGATTCCACAGTCTCAACATTCCCTTTTAGATTCTCATTCTCTCAAGGACTTGTTTTCCGATTCGACATTCTTTTGACGCGTATTCCACAAATCTCACATACTCAGTCCCATTTTATTTCTGACAACCGACAATAGAACCATTTGTTGGATTTATCTACTCTTATGTTTGGTCTTGAGGATTCTTTATGGTTTATTCTAATTCTACCTTACCATCCTAGATTGACCATGGTTCATATTTGATAAGCTTCCCAACAAAATCCCTTTAAACTATCGACCCCTCTGGTAAACTAGAAGGAAACACAACACATAGAGTGTACTGCGTAGTCTCACCCGAGATATCTCTATGGGTGGTTGCAATACTTAGGTGTTTGCAACCTAGGAATGAGTGGAGATATGTGGTTGTGTTCTGTAATATTTATTCATTCAATCTAACATCTAACTATAACAATCATTCTATTCATGCATGTGGAGTACCAGATCTACCAATTACTTCATTCATCTATCATTCATCAATTAATCATACATAAAAATGCATACATTCATTCACATAACACAGTGTTATCGTGGTTCACCCCCTCTTGGGCTATGTCCACAAAGATCTGGCTCTCGATCTTTTATTATGTTTAAGAAATATATCACGTCATGCGTGTTTACAATCTTAGGTCTCACCCTTTTCCACAGGCTCCTCGATCTCTGCGAGGTTGACTAGATCGCACTAGGATCCTCAGCCTGCGATCTAACCCTCGGGATAGAGTTGCTCACTACTCCCCTAGCTCACCAACTGAATGAATCTACACTACTTAAAACTCTCTCTTCCTCTATGGGTGTCCACGTCTTTGTCCCCGCCCCTCTGTCTCTCTCTATCCATATCTCTCTTTCTCCTAAGTACTACGTATTTATATCCTTGGCTCACCAACCATTACAATACATTACAGAAACCCTAACCCTAGCGTCCTTAGGTATTCCTTGCATGGGCGCCTCTCCGTCTTCTCTTACACATGATGTTTTTCCTTCCAGTTGTCTTTTCCTCCTTTCATGCTTCTCCTCCAAAAATAGCCTTTCTTCCTGACTAGGCCTGCATCCAACAATAACCCAGCTTAATGGTGTATTCTGTAGACCTTGAATTTCTTGACCACCTAATAATGTCATCTTCCTCTATTAATTTAAGTGCATTGCAGTGAAGAAGGTTTACATATTGTTCCACTATGTTGCTAGACCCCCTTGCAAGTTTAAGGACTCTTCTAATACCCAACCTTATGACCAGGCATTCCTTGCCTCCAAAGATGCAACTTCTCTTAAATAATAAAACCCCTTATCATGTAAAAATTTTAACAGTTCCTTAGATAATTTATAAGTTCTTTTGACTCCTACCTAAGGGTCCTCTCTAATATGAACTTGGTTTCCTTTCCCAACTTTCCATGGTGCCCAAGATCCAACCAAAGGAAATGCCTTAAACATGGTCTTCCATGCTATAGAGGCTCATTGGGATTGTTTTCTAGCCACTCTAAAGAAATCTTCCATTGCCATATCATTAAGGTATGTGGTTTTCATAATTCTTCCCTAGAGACCTTCATTGTATAACAATATTCATAGACTCTTAGTTGCAAGTGCAAGAATAAAAGGATGAACATTTTTCAAGCACCACCCTCCTAATTCTTTGGGATTGTCCAATCTACTCCATTTGGCCAATAGAATACCTTCCTTAACTCTCTTACCAGTCCAAAAAAACTAAAACATTTATTTCTAATTTTGTTTAACATCCTTTTAGTTACCTATGCAATGGTCAACCAATACACCAGAATAATTTCTAAAAATTCCTTAACCAACACCAATATGCCTCCTTGAGACAACCATCTATTACAACACACCAAAATTTGAGCTTCGATTTGTTATAAAGGGACAACTAGTAATCAAAGTGACAATCATTAGGTTTAAACTAAAAGCCAATGTATTTTATTCCTTGATTTATATCACATAAATACAATGATTTTACTCTATGCCTTAACCTCTTCTACTAGCTTATTAACCAAACATGAAGATTTATTCATATTTTTCACCATTCCCACAACCTTACAATAAATGTCTAAGTTCTCCTTGATTTTAACCATCTACCCGATTGACCCATGCCTAAAAACCATAATGTCATCTATAAAAGTAGATGTGTAAGAGAAACAAAATTTATCACTTTGATCCCCTTCAACTCCCCATTTCTTATGGCCTCCTTTAATAACATGCTTATATCTTCTACCACTAAAAATAAAAAGGTAAGGGGAGAGTGAGGGTACTATTGAGATAGATTTTGACTAACCTGAACATAACCATCATCATATAGGGGAAATCCAACCAACAAAAAAATCAATGAACTATATTTCCAAATCCTTCTTTAGTTTAGTTTGATATTACTCGTAGTTAAAGCCAACGAAACTTATCTCAAGTTTTGAGAAACTAGACATTCATAAGACAAATTATGAGCTCTCAAATATCCTAAATGAATGCTTGAGTAAAATAAGACCCAGAAGGCACAACACAAAACCTAGAATCCAACAAGACTTTCTAAAAACTAGACTCCAAAAATAAACCATAAACCAACTCCTTTTGGTAATTATCTTTTGAAAGACACCAGATAGAGAAACCTGGTGACCATATTTCCCAAAGATAAACCAAGAAAACAAAGAGACTCTTACCTATTTAATTTCAAAATGCATGTGTGTACTCTAGATTCCACTGCAAATTCCATGTATGGGCTAAAGCATAATCCCACCTTGCTCATGAAAATCCATGTTAAAGGGTTCAATAGATAGGGAAGGAATGAATTCCCACATGTGAAGGGGATGGGCTAATGTATTTTTGGGTCCTTGTCTCACACTTGAGAACCAGTATGAGGGAAGATGATACATGGGTTGCTAAATGCGGATGAGACATGGATTAACTCCATAAAACATAGTTTATTAGGGGACAATGTGTAGTATAAGCCCCCCATTTTATTTAATTTATAAATCCTTAGCTAAAGGTTGTGGCTTCATTTTTTTAAAACCGAAACAATTAAATATTATATTATTTAAAATGTTGTAGCTAGTGCTAAAAACAATGTACATAGGTTTGCTTTAGTGGTTCAGAGCCTAGAGTCAGTGGGCTATTTGATAATACAAAATATCGTTTACTACAAACTATAAAAAGAAAATTCCATATTTTCCTACATGTTTCCACCTTAACAAAAACTCCTAAAAGTATTATAACTCTACAAAACATTTCATAAACTATTTAATTTTATCCAAATGCATGAAAATTGTTAGCTTCTTCCTATCTAGAATCTGAAAGTGGGGAGTGACATTACTCTATTTTCATTGGTTCCTTGAGTTGATGAACCATTTCTTTTTCTTTTAGTTCAACTTGATCAAAGTTGGCGTAGTCCTTGTTGTTATATGCCGAAGAGAGAGAGACCTTGTGAAGGTTCAATGCTAAATTTTGTATCATATTACATTCAACATCCAAGATGTCCAACCTCTTTCTTTGATTTAGTAGTAAGTTCATGATGTTTTCATGTTGAGAGACGCACTGATGCTTGTTATTTTGCACATTAGTGGTTGTAGAGAACAATGAAGTCCTATTGGAATGAATGAAATCCTCATGTCTCCTTTTAACTTTCCTAAGCTCTAAAATGTCCTTGTTTTCCATGTGTACATAAAGTGCCTCTAGAACTTGCATTCCAAACTAGGCATAACACAAAGAAACTTGCAGAAAAGCTTCGACCCAAATATACAAAGTTGATGAACACAAATACCACACATAGAGTGCCAACAAGCTTGAGATTATTATAGTCTATAATGTGTGGAATAGTCCAAAATGAGAAGACACCAAAGAAACCAACCAAAATACTAACTTTGTGTCCAACAAGACAAATCAAACATAGAGTAGTACCAAGGCATAAACTTCGACACAAAATAGAAATCATGCCTTCAACCAGTGAATATCTTCTCTTTAGTCTACTCGAGGATGTCCAAAATAAGGTTGCACAAAGGAAACCAAGTATTAAAATAAAGGGGAGAAGAGATACCCAATTTCCAATGCCCAATTTCTATAACCGATGCACCAAAGAACCAGGAAAACAAAGTACCAAACCTAGTATCTAGGGCCCAAATTTATATCCTTCCAATATATTACGTCAAAATCCCTCATTAATGTCATGATATACCCAGAGTCCTTGACCCTTCGCACTAATTCACTATCCTAGAGTCCTGGCGTCAGGTGAGCTCAACCATAGATGCTCCCAAATCACTTGAGGGTGATTTTCATAGTCCCAAAATGCTTGCATGATTTCATACTAGTTCATTCAATATATATATATATGTGGATGGAGATCACATGCGAAAGGGGGTGGGATTCGTCCTCAATGCTCTCCTCTTGATTTCATTAAAATGATTTACATGCCATTGAGCCATGTGGATATTTATTCTTGATTGATGTGATATAAGCTTAAATCCTTAAGGGATAATATAATGTGAGCTCACCCCATTTTGGGTGTATTGGCCTATAGTTAGATTAGTGGCCATTTTATCCCATTAGTCTGCTTTGCAATTAAGCTCTCGTATCACATTATAGAAGAAGATGTTGCTCAAAGAGTTTTCGTCATGTATATCTTTGGAGATGACCATTTCTAGCTTAGTTTTCACTTAAATAGAGACTCCAATCATGGCTTTGATAATCACCAAAGAGTCCCCCAAAATGATCAAATTTATGATCCTTAATTATTTGGCTAGTTGGATGCCTCTCAGGAGAGCATAAGATTCTGATATATTATTAGATATTGTGGCGAAACCCCAAGAATATGTGGCTAAAATGTTTCCTCCGGGATTGTAAAGAATCTCCCTCACCCCTACCAACCCTAAATTTCTTCTTAAATCACCATTAAAGAACAAGAAAAAAGGAGTTTTGATTATCTCTCCATCTTTGGAAGTTCTAGTCTTCCAAGCTAATTTTCCACTGTAGATTTATGTTTCAAGAATGGTTCTAGGGAGTTAAAAGGTTACTCTAAATTTCAAACTTCTTGTACCATGCCTCCTCATCCATGTCCAAGAACTACATATTTGATGAATATTTTACTTGGGTGCTAATATATTCTACGAGGATCCATTTTTCTTTGGCCACTACAAAAGTTGGATTTACCATATTTTGATAAAAAACCATCTTATTTCTGGATAGTCAGATCTTCTCGCATATATATTTTTGGAGGGAATTCCACAACCTTTTGAACATGGGCTTGTTCCTAAAAGTACCTCTATAATATTTTCTCTAGGCCGAAAACATGTCCCTCCAAGAAAGTGACCATCTCACACAATGACATAAGCCTGTAAGAGAAGATCACCACACATCTCTTGAATAACAACATACAAAGAATACATGATGGATAAATTCTCCATCCCTTTGAAATATAGCACATATGAATGGTCCTTGTATTCCTCTTTTCTGCAAATTATCTAATGTGAGGAGATTACCATGCACCATAGTCCAAAAAATATGTTGACCTTAGGTAGACCATCTCTATGCCAATTTTGGTTCCAATTTTGAGTTGTTTGAGGGAGAGGAAGGGATAGTAGCTGGTGTAAGTAACCCTTTTTTACTTTGAAATTTGATTCTCCCCACCGCCTTCGGTCCCTAGAATTAATATCCCAAGGATCACATCCACTTAGGCTTGGAAGAAGCTTAGAAACCAAGGGGAAAGTAATCTCAGGAGGACCCATGAAATTTGACCACTATGGTATAACATTCAAATGAGTTAATTTATGAGCATGCATCCATACCTTAAGAAGGAACAATTCTGAATTATTTATTAGAGGTATGTTCCCCATGATATTTTTTGGGTATGTTTTATATTGTTTGCATGTTTGTGTAGGGGGGTGGGTCATATTTGACAACTGTGTTCGATGATCCCATCACATGTCGGGATTTGTTTTCTATTTTAGTGTTTTTTTGCTATTTTTAGCAGTTTTCTAAATTAATTATGGAATAAGGGATTACGGTTTTGGCAGTTGTGAAATAACTAAACTATTGTATATATTGTATTGTGAATGGTGAAATTAATACAATAAAGAGTTGAAAGGTGCAACACTAAGGAAGGTTGGTTTTCTCCTAGTTAACTAGGGCTTCCAGTGTAAATCTTTGTGTACTATGTGTATGAGCCATTGATTAGTTTCTATTTTTCTTAAGAATCAATATGCAATGCTTTAATTCACATGTTTAAAACTTACATGTGGTATTAAAACATTTTTTTGGCTTCAGGGGGATGCCTTTGTTGTTGAGGGTTTCGCTTGGTCTTGATAGATCAATTTTATCTTGGGTCAGTGATAAACCCGGGTTCAGTGGGAGCTTTGCAATGGTGATTCGTGTGTTGAAAGAGAATGGAGAGAAGTTCTAGAATCAAGATAAAGAAGTTAAATAATCAAAACTTTGAGCTATGGAATCTTAAGATGGAGGACCTTCTTGTAGACAAAGAATAATGGATTGCTATGGATCTTGGTACAAAACCTATTGGTACACAAACTATTGGTACACAATCTACTGGTAAACAAACTACTAGTACTCAATCTACTGGTATGCCTAAATAAGAATAGGAGAAGCTGAATAAAAGAGAAAGGAGTATGATTCAACTCTACCTGGTAGATTTAACATTACTTAGTGTGTCGGGAGAATCTACAGCCAAGGAAACAAGTTGTTTCTTCGAAATAAGTTGTATCATCTTAGGATGGAAGATGGAGATTCTATGACAGAGCATGTAAATGCCTTCAATACTTTGGTAAGTCAAATTGTCTCTATTAATATTAAAATTGTAGAAGAAGATACGTGTATTACTTTGTTATGTTCTTTTCTAGACTCCTAGGATAATCTGGTTGTAGCAATTGGTAGTACCACACAATCTGCATTTAAGTACGAGGATGTAGTTTCATCCCTATTATTGGAAGAGATTAAGCATAAAAGCATGGATAGTCATAGAAAAAATGATTTATGTGTAAGAGGTCATCCCCAAGATAGGAATAAAAATAATTCTCCAGGGGGGGATCTAAATCTAAAGGTAGATCTAAATCCCCAATAATTTTTTTGAGGAAATGTTGGAAATGTGGTAAAGTTGGGAATTATAAGAAATATTGCAGGTCTAAGAATGTTTATAAAGAAAAGGGATCTGATTATGACTCTTCCACATAGGAGAAAACCTCCAGAGAAGAAGGAGGTGATGTTTACCTGGCATCTATAGGTACACATGCAGATCGTGATGTATGGTTGATTGAATCATGTGCATCATTTCACATGGCTACTCATAATGAGTGGTTTAGTGAATATGAAAAGTATGATGGTGGTGATGTCTTCCTAGAGGATGACTCTAAATCTAAAATCAGGGGACGTAGAAGAGTTAAGATGTTGCTAAAACATGGAATGATTATAACCCTCCCTAGAGTTCTGTACATTTCGTATCTAGCCAAGAGTGTAATATCTATAAGTAAGTTGGATGATGCAGGTGTGGATACTTTATTGGGAAAGGGCACTTGCAAGATGGTACGAGGAGAAATGGTGTTGATGAGGCGATATCGGTGTGGAAATATGTACAAGTGATTGAGAAGTACTTATATTGATGGGTGTAACAATTCTAGTGTCCCTGGGCAAGGAAATAATGAATATATGATCCATACTATCCCTGGAAACAAGACTAAGTTGTGGCATCAAAGACTGGGAAATATTGGAGAAAAGGGCCTTCTGAAACCAAATGGTAAATGTATGGTTGAAGTTATGTCTAATTGCACCCTGGATTTTGATTTCTATGAACATTGTGTATATGGTAAACAAATCGAGTAAGATTCTCATCTGGTGCTACAAAAGCAAAGGGTATCTTAGAGTTGATACACAATGATGTGTTTGGACATGTGCATGTTCCATCATTGGATAAATATATGTATTATGTTTCATTCATAGATTATTTATCAAGGAACATATGGATTTCATAGAAATCTGAGGTATTTGATTAATTTAAAGAGTTTAAGGCTCTGGTAGAAAATCAAACAAAGAATAAAATAAAGGTGTTGAGGATAGATAATGGTGGAGAATTTTGTGAGAATGAATTTGAAGAGTTTTGTAAGAAGTGTGGTATATCAAGGCATAATACTACTACATACACACCTCAATAGAATGGGGTTGCAGAAAANACAAAGAATAAAATAAAGGTGTTGAGGATAGATAATGGTGGAGAATTTTGTGAGAATGAATTTGAAGAGTTTTGTAAGAAGTGTGGTATATCAAGGCATAATACTACTACATACACACCTCAATAGAATGGGGTTGCAGAAAAGATGAACATGAAGTTGATGGAAAAGCAAGGAGAATGCTCAGTGGTGCCAGGTTAGGATAGGAATTCTGGGTAGAGGCAATGGGTACTGCATGTTACTTGGTAAATAGATCAACCTTGTCAGCGTTCATGGAAAATAATCTTCATGAGGTATGGACTGGTAAGAAACCCTCTCTTAACCATCTCAAAATGTTTGGTTGTGATTCTTATGTACATGTTCCAAAGGAAAATAAGAGTAAGTTGGATAATAAAGCTGAAAGGTGTATATTTATTGGTTATAAAGATGGTATGTGATCCAAGTGGACACATGAGTCTGGAATATTTGGGGCTGAGCACACTCGGGACTCCTTTATAGATGCCATCAAGGAACAATATTAACCTATTGGAAACTATGACGACCAATACATAATATGGAACACACTGTGCCAAGAGAGGGACCAAACAATGTCGGAGTTCACAAATACCTTCCATACCTTGCGCACCAAGTTGGGTATCAAAGAATCTGAGCGACATATAGCTCTAAAATATCATGGGGCTCTACATAGGTATATCCAAACATAAATTGATTATCTGGACATCTCATC
>SNQJ01S0194167.1:0-10469 GCA_010110895.2 Picea sitchensis | reverse complement strand
AACTTTAACAATAAGAGACTAGCATTTTCATCAAACTTTACTTTAGTCTCACATGACTAGTTTTGGATTAGTCAACAACCCTTACTTGAAATAATCATAACTATGTATTTGTAATGAATAAAGATATGAAAATAGTACACAATGTTCTTCAATGTGTTTTATGTAATTCCTCCAGGTGTCACTACTTGGAACCTCTCAGAAAAGGAGTTACAGAAAAAAAGGCATACCTTGTTAAATTATGGCTTATTCTAGAGAGAGAACTTGTAGAGAATGCCCTGCACGGAATGTTTGTTGTATAGATATGAAAATTTTACAAATAATAATAAATATTATACTCTAACCAGCACATTTTTTCTTAATGAATTTGGATCTGTTATGAAGAAGTTATGACTTTTTTACCCGAAACACCTATTTTAGACTAGTTTCAGGACTAACCACAAACCCTATTTTCCACAGAGTGTAATTCCAAAAATACAATGACCCACAAGATGAAATTTGTACCACAACTACTTGGATATTTTTTCTCAATGACCTCCCAATTTCACGGTCTAAATCATTCTATAAAAACAGTTCTTTTGAAAATGGTGAGATGACCTGTAAATAACATACCTTAGAAAGCATCATCAAAATAATTTATCCTACCTTGAATTTCGGCCTTCCTAACTTCACCTTGCCTCTGAAATTAGACTTAGATATCCTTTGGTTACCTCAGTCACTTGTATATATTCAATATTCTTAAGTGTGATTAAAACAAAAGATCCTTGGCTCTTATTTATACCTTCATGTAGCTTCCTCAAGGGGTTAGCTTTTAACCATCTTAACCCACTTTCCTTATTTTAGGGTTAACCCACTTCTAATCACTTGTCCACTTAGGAATTTCTCCATTAACTTTATTATTCAAATAATTTATTTTGTATCCACTTTGACTTATAGTACACTCATCACTTCACTTTACCTCAAAGGAGTTACCTTCTAACCATCTTAAACCACTTTCCTTATTTTAGGGCTACCCCACTTCTAACCACTTGTCCACTTAGTAATTTATCCATTAAATTTATTATTCAAATAATTTCTTTTGTATTCACTTTGACTTATAGTACACTCATCACTTCACTTTATTATTTACCTTCTAAAATCTATTAAACCACCTTGACTACTTTGACCTTTTGGTGCTTCTAGATGACTCATGAGGGTTCTCCAACTTCACATGGCCATAACTCTCTAACCGTGAGGAGTTATGTGACATTCCCAATACCACTGGAAATGGAATGACATGTACTATCCATATAGAATATTATTACCTAAAAATATATCAAAAATTCTACTATTATCCATCAAACAAACTTGGGTCCATTACCCAAACCTGGGTTCTCCAACTTCATATGGCCATAAATCTCTAACCGTGAGGAGTTATGTGATGTTACAAATACCACCGGAAATGGAATGACATGTTATATCCATATATAATGGTATTACCTTCAAATATATTAAAAATCATATGGTTATACATCAAACAAACTTGGGTCCATTACTCAAAACTTTGTGCTACTGGAATTCAGTACCAGACTTTCTCCAAAGGTTGACATCAATCACTAAGGGTTGATATCAATCTACAATATCACTCTCCAATGGTGGAAATCAATGAAAACCAACAATCCATACCAATTGTCCATCAACCTAATCCAATTTTCTGTCACTCCCAGCCTTGCCCAGGACGTCTTGAAAAATTTAAGTCGAAGCCAAAATTGCTCCTTATCTGGCATCTGACTCGTCTTCTTTCCTAGTGCTCCCTTTTGTGGCCATTTTATGCCTTTCATGTGGGTGGGCACATATCTTTCCAACTCACCTTGTTTTGTGTTTGGGCGCTCTGCCTCCTTTTTGTTATGTTTCCTCTTGTGGGCGCACCTCTTTCCAACTCACCTTGCCTTGCCTTTGGGCACCTTGCCTTGTTTTCATTACGATTCCTCATGTGGGTGCCCCTCTTGAAAACTCACCTTGTGTTGTGTTTGAGCACCCGACCATTCCCAAGTTGTCTTGAAAAAGTTAAGTCGAAGACAAAATTTCTCCTTTTCTGGCATCCAACTCGTCTTTTTTCCTAGTGCTCCCTTGTGTGGTCAATTTTGTGCCTTTGATGTGGGTGGGTGCACCTCTTTCCAACTCATATTGCATTTCATTTGGGTGATCTGCCTTGTTTTCTTTATGTTTCCTCTTCTGGGTGCCCCTCTTGGCAACTCTCCTTTCCTTTCCTTTGGGCACCCTGCCTTGTTTTCATTACGATTCCTCATGTGGGTGCCCCTCTTGCAAACTCACCTTGAGTTGCATTTGGGTGCCCAACCTTTCCCTAGCCATATTGAAAAAGTTAGTGGGGCCAATGTTGAAATTTTCTCAAACTTTTCCTATATTCATTGAAATTTGACATGGTTTCACTAGATATATTCCATAAATATTTATCGATGTTAGGTCATGAAAAGGGGTCAAACAAGACATGGTCATGTGAGAAATAAGAAAGAAAAGGTGACCAAAGAGAAGCCAAATTAGATGTAGTTACATGACCTCACATGACCAGTGTTGATTACTAAAATAAGTGTTGATCCTTGTTGACCCTGCAAAGTGACCAGTTAATGGGTCCAATGTTGAAATTTTCTCAAACGTTTCTTGTATTCATTGAAATTTAACATGGTTGCACTAGATGCATGTCTTGATGATATGGGAGGGTTTCAAGACTCAAATATTACTCGTATTATACCTACATAAGAGAATGGCATATAAATGGGTGGCCAATAATGTGAATATAGTCAATAGCTTAGATGAGAGAAAAAAATCAAAGATAAGATCAAATAACTAACGAAGCTTGTACAATTTTTTGAGTACTTGTCTATCAAGTATTAGTGTGTTTTGAAAAAATTGCGATATAGTCCATAAATAATTATTGAGGTTAGGTCATGAAAAGGGGTCAAAGAAGACATGGTCATGTGAGAACTGAGAAGCAAAAGGTGACCAAAGAGAAGACCAAATAGATATAGGCACATGACTAGTGTTGATTACTATAATAAGTGTTGATTCTCTTCGACCCTGCAACGTGACCATTTAATGGGGCCAACATTGAAATTTTCTCAAACGTTTCTTGTATTCATTGAAATTTGGCATGGTTTCACTAGATGAATGCATTGACGGTATGGGAGGGTTTCAAGACTCAAAGATTCATATTATACCCACATAAGTGAATGGTCCGTAACTGGGTGGACAATTAGTGGAAAATGGTCAATAGCTAATCATTCAATATTCCATTTGTGTTCACAATAGAGAAACAATAGTTGTAAGAAATTTGATTGTTTACTAAGTCAATCATGAGATTCTTGCAAGGCAATATATTTCTTCTTGCAAATTTCCTACAATTTCTACAAAATTAGTTCTTCATATTCATCTTTGTGGTTTTTGTAGATACCATATTATTATTGTAATAAATTGTAGAATGCATATAGACCACTTAAAATACTATGTCATTTCTAATAAGGATCTTCATTGTTTGAATGCAAATTGGTACCAAATCATTCCTTAACACAACCATTTCTTGTGGTGTATAAGTGAGTATTTTGTCTTTAGAGTTTTAGGAATAAATTATATAAGCCTAATAAAAACAATAAAGAACTTCTATTATAATTATTGATGAATAAACCATTCATTCAAGAGTTATGTTATATAATTATTCATTGTCCTACTTTTAAATCAAGATTCCATCTACATTTTAGGTCTTGGATTTTTCATGTGAATGCAACACATATTACTTATAATATGATGAACGTGAATATATTCCATGCACATAATTATTTGCAGTGCTCATGACAATTAGTGGAATTAGTTTTTCCATGACATTCCTATGAGGATGATTCTTACTCCAAAAAGGAATAGATACCTTCTATGGATTTTGACATTGTCGATGTTTATGAAATTTATATATGTTGGCCAAAGATACAATGGTGGTTACTAATTATATAGGAATGTTTCACATATGGAATTACCTATATAAACAAAGTTTGGGACCTATACCTTACTTGAGTAAGAATTGGGACCATGACCTTTTCCACCTAAGAAAAGTAAATTTAGTTTATCATTTTTTCTCTCTAGGATAAACTATTGCAATATTGTCAATATTTGCTAGAATTGATCATTGCAACGATGTCTTTGTTGTTATATAGGATCAATCATTGGCATAGTGTCTTCTTTTTCTATCTAGAATAGATTATTTCAATAATGTCACCATTGTTGGTTTGGATAAATCTCCTAAGAGCACAAGATTAAATGATAACTAACTTAGTTATTATAAATCACAATAGTGTTGTTATTGTTAACCAACCTAGATTTATCTTTATATCCTAGGATTTATCAAGTGTCAAGAGAGATCAAATCCCCTGACATACAAAACTTTACCCATGTTTTTCCACTCTAAAAGAGGTTTTCATCTCAAATTATTTGATACCTCTCAATGATTGATAGATTCTAGGTTAATATGCATCTAGGCTAGTTTATAATGTGAATCAAGCCCAACTTCACATGTTTTTTCGTTTTTGTAACTATTATATTTGATCAATGTACATTGAATTCAGAGTTATGTTACATTACACATCTACTCCATATTGAACCGTAAAAGGTGTCTCTATAATCAAATAACTTCAAATACATGTATATTTATACTTATATCTAGAATGGATAATTACTATTCTCTGGGTTGTCAATGGGGCCTTACTAGATCGATGAAATTGGGGAATTTTTATTGTCTCCACTAGGATGCAATTACCCTAAGTGTATCATTTTCCCATTTTGGAGTAGCACACGTCTAAGGGGAATGTTTGAATAAGGAATTTCATAATGGTTGTTAAGTCACAAAAATTTCATACCCCATTAAGTGTGACATGGTCTTCCACCTCTTGATAGGTGATAGATTCAAAATTAGGAGGGATATTTTTATGGCATGAAAATAATGAAAAGGAGAAGATATAGTTAATATAGATGGTTTCCATATCATGTCAATATACATTTCTCCATTTCATCAGTGTGAGTGAAAGCTGATCAATCCAGTTTGAGGAAACTTCATTTCTTTCAAGCGTGAGGAGGCTAGGGCACGCTACAATTTGTGAGTTGGAGGGAATGGTGGAGAAGGAAGGAGATAGATAGGGAATGGAATTGGGAGAGAGATCTCATGAGTAAGGTTACGAAGGAGAGAGAGTGTGTAACATCCCCAACATCCAACTGGGCTATGCCAGGTAAAAAAAATTGAGTTGTATGCAAACTAAAACATATACACATAGAAACTCTTGTGGAACTTTATATATAAAACTCAAAAGAGAAAAATTCATTATGTAAATGAACATATTCATACGGAAATAAAAGTAACATATCCATGCAACATAGACAGGAAATACCCATAAATATAAAGACAATTATGAACCACACATAGGATAAAATCATAAAAATAAACACACACACAATTGACACTTATCTTGATAAGATTATCACCAACTTCATGTAGACCTTCCAAGAACCTCCCATCCTTAGAACACACTTCTCATCACTCTCAGCAGTGGGTCACCCCCGAGCTGGGACTAAACTCCACCTGGGTAAAGGGATTCCTAACCAGGATGATGTATCACAGACAATAGGAAAGGCTCCATCAAAGGTGCCTGTTGTAGGAAAATCTCCCTGCGCACAGGTAGATCACCTCTAAGGCTTGACCTTAACCCTAGACAGAAAAATGCTTAACGTGGACACTGACTTCCTTTCAAATCTATCTAAACTAATACATGAGAAGGAAGGATAACATAAGTACCTCTTAATCAACGTTTGTCCCTGCACGCTTCGAGTTGCGCTCCAATCCTCTACTCCTCGCTGAGCTCTGTGGACAAAACAAGATACGACCACTTCCTACTCTACTAAACATTATCTTGAAAACAGATCTATCAACAAATGATAAGTTCATGTAACATCAGACACAAACTAGAAAGAAACAGGACAAGCATGTCATATTAATGAGAATAATGACAGCAGTACTTACAATCGTAGATGCGAATGCGACAACTTCGTCAAGTCCCCTTCATCTAACCCTTGCCTAAAAGATCCACAACCTGGATAACAACAGCTTCACTGATTACTCTCCTTTGGCTGACTGTGAATTTCCTCCAAGATCATAAGTTTCATATGTTCAATTCTTCCCCCTTTCCACCATCATAGAGCTTGTTTATATAGGTTAAGAGGAGCTTAACCTCTTGAGTTATCTTTNAACGTGGACACTGACTTCCTTTCAAATCTATCTAAACTAATACATGAGAAGGAAGGATAACATAAGTACCTCTTAATCAACGTTTGTCCCTGCACGCTTCGAGTTGCGCTCCAATCCTCTACTCCTCGCTGAGCTCTGTGGACAAAACAAGATACGACCACTTCCTACTCTACTAAACATTATCTTGAAAACAGATCTATCAACAAATGATAAGTTCATGTAACATCAGACACAAACTAGAAAGAAACAGGACAAGCATGTCATATTAATGAGAATAATGACAGCAGTACTTACAATCGTAGATGCGAATGCGACAACTTCGTCAAGTCCCCTTCATCTAACCCTTGCCTAAAAGATCCACAACCTGGATAACAACAGCTTCACTGATTACTCTCCTTTGGCTGACTGTGAATTTCCTCCAAGATCATAAGTTTCATATGTTCAATTCTTCCCCCTTTCCACCATCATAGAGCTTGTTTATATAGGTTAAGAGGAGCTTAACCTCTTGAGTTATCTTTAGAACAAGTTGGGAACCTTCTCCCTAGATCAGGGATCTCTTGATGAAACCAAGAATTTGAGCACAACTGTCTCCTAATCTTGAATAATCCTCCCCTTATTCTCCTCAACGGACCAACAACTGACCCAGAATAGGGAGCGCTCCCTCAGAAGGGGTCTCAGAGCGTTGTAGCGCTCCCTGGTAAGACTTGGGGAAGCGCCAACGCTCTCAAGATGGGCAGCGCTCCTCAAAAAGGGGCTGGAGAGCGTTATAACGCTCTTATAGAGGAGCTCCAGTGCTTCTACAGCTGGAGTAGGGGAGCGTTCCCCCTCCAAACCTCTGTTTCAGGGTTTCTTTCAGGTGTCAAGAGTTATTTTACTCCAGTAAATCAGTCCTCTTCCTTCAAATCAGTCATGTGAGGTGTTATAAGTGCCCCCTTAATGTCGTTATAATGGAATTATGTCTGAACATTGTTTGCGACACTAGTGACCAACTTGCGACACTTGCGAAAGTTGTAAGGAATGATGCAACACTTACGACGATTGATAGGGACAATGCGACACTTATCCAGTTGAGCAATTTTGACATGTAACAGAATGCCCCCCAAAGTATGAAGTCAGAAGATGCGAACTAATGACTGAAATACTTTGTAGACGTTCAAGCAAGGGTATAGACTCGGAGAAACTGACGGAAGCTGCACACAAACATCCAACCAATATCATGAAATATTTCAAAACCCAAGGCAGGCATACCTATGCTTGGGTGATAAAGATTTGTAAGGTATGGCCGCCATAAAATACACTGCGGATCCATAATTGTATTGATAAAAAGGGTATAGCCACCAAAGATACAATGTGGATATATAATTTGATGACTCATACTGATCGTAGCCACAAAGAATACACAGTGGATCAACGATATGATAAGACATACCCACGACTAATACAAAGTGGATCTATGTAACAATGTATGTGTTCTTTGTCCAGAACTCCTTCGCAACCTGGGCAAAAAATATATCAAAGTGAATTACTCAACCCATGGTCTTCTTACCAATCCTCGTACGATACAATTCTAACCATGTGAATAGATGTCTTGGTGTTGAACATGGCAGAAACCACTTGATTACCAGTCAATGAGGTAAACCATTAACAAGTGCGAGGGAGATCACTATTAATGTCAATGATTCCCAAGGTACCTTAGTACATTCCACTGAACGTGAATAGATGAGCTGAGGTCGAACAATCGTGGAATCATTTGATCAAAGGTCAATGATGCAAACCCACTGTCGAATGTGAGGAGGCCTGCCATTGAGGCATGCAGGTCCCAAAGTACTAGCTAGTTTCTAAGTCTAATTCCTGGATAATGTGTCGGAGTCGACAGAAATAGACTCGTCAAGGGAGGGCCTTAATGTATCCCCCATCAACGACGCGAAACGTGTATAAAGATGTAATTGGTAGATCAAAAGAACATGGACTGACATGGGTTTTGAGACAAGATATTTGGGATGGTTGACTCTCGAGGTGGATACTTCCCTTGAACACTGAGGCACAACAGCGAAACATGACATGGAACAAAACTATGCAATGGATACTGTGACTTGCATCGGGTGATCCACAAGAGTGAAAGGAACTCGAAGGATTGGCTCAGTGCAGAGGTTTAGCAGGTTATGATATATGCAAAATGGCAAAGTGTCGTGTTCAAGGGCGACTCTAAGAAATGCTAGATGATGTTCTCAAGAGACTGCTTGGCTTGCTCCTTTCAATTTTTCACCCATCTAGATAGATGAGTACCTCTTTTTGATTTAATGAGCTCGAGGAGGATAACACATGCTCGATATAACTCACCTTCGGTAAGTTCCTTTTCCTTTGTTTAACGAAATGGAAGAAGTAAGAGTTCGTTCCCATATGGGCATGTCGATGTGTTCTTTAACGAGTCCAAAGACAGAAAAATCGAAGGTTTTTCGGGATTATAGAGTTTGGAAAAATGCTTAAAAGAGAACTCTCTCAGTTCCTTTTTTGTACAGTAGTCCAACGAGACCGAAAAAGGGTTAAACTATCACTCAGAAGACGCCCTTTCTGACCTTTTAACGAGTGTGAAAGGAAGCAAGATCACTCGACGATCTTTTCATATTTAGAGAGTCTGAAAAGGGTTTAAAGGAGACTCCAGGGGGGTTCCTTTTTCGTGTGATCATATCTGTACAGGTCTGAAAAAGAGATAAAACTCTACCCGGTTACATTCTCATATTGTTGAGCTCGAGAACAAACTAAGACTATGCTCATAAATGTGACAAGGTAAATGATTCATTAGAACTGCCAGGAAACCTGCGATGCCAAAAACTACAAACCAGAGATTAGTGAAGACATTTACACCATTAGAGAAACCCAAAAGTGACCATACCTTATAGAAAAAATGAAATCCTATAAATAACAATTGATTTGGAAATTTATTTACCATTTCATTTGCAAGGATTTGTGGAGTGTTGGAGAATCTCAATTGGAGCAAATCTTGTTTTTCTTGCTGTCGGAGCTACGATTGACCATTTCGCACACCGTTCGAACCAGGTAGGTGTTCATTCTTTGATATTTCAATTGCATGGTTTCAATTTGATTTTCATGGCATTAATAATTTAAAACACAAAGCCCTAGGTCATCCCTTTTTGAACCAAATTAGCCTCCTTTTAAAAGTTAATGAAATGGGGGGAATCTTTTACAAAAATGTATTGGAGAAGGTTTGTTAGGATGTCTACATCTTAGCAATTGATTAGACTGACTATTTTAGCAAAAGAAACTCATGAAAACTCCCCTCATGGACCCACACACCCCCTCAAATCGTTTTGCATCTTTACCATGTTTTAATCATTGTTTGGTAAATATTAAAGGGTGTGGTGGTTAAAAAGGATGATTGGTTGCTTTTAGATGTCATGGGCATTTGATTTTATGTTTTAAAATTCTTTTTTGAAAATCGTCGAAGTCACAAAAACGTGAGGAATGATGAAAATCTTGATTTTTGTTTTGTAGGTGTCTTCGGCAATCATGATTGAATGGAAAGAGAGGGAACACGAGATGGATGATTTATCCTCTCTACGGAGTCCCCGTACGTGGGTCGCTTTGAGGTCCTGTGTCTTGCTCAAGTTTTTCAAATTGAAAAAAATGAAGAGAGAGATTCTACTGCTTGAGCACATGATTGGCCTTTGGGATGTTATGGAACAGGGATTCTGTATTGGTACACAACTCCTAACCATTGAGTTGGAAGATGTGTACTTTCTGACCAACCTCTCGAAACGAGGGGTCCCCATAGCTTTTACAGGGCAGAGGGCATTACCTGAGCAGGTGGACGTATATCTCGCACGTCACTATGTTTCGGGAGCACGGTTGGTAGGGGGCAAGATCCCTATCAAGGATATACGAGATCTGCCTCTCCGATTGATATTATTTTCTATCACAAGTGTGACTGGTAGCACTAATGCTCATTTGGCATCAAGGTCAGAGGTGGCCTATGGTGTTCAGTGTTTAGAGCCAACACTGTTCAACTGGAGTGCAGCGTTCCTTCGGAATGTGAAGGAACAGATCTCACAGTGCAGGAATGGCCAAAAGCAGTTCGGCTATGGCTCATTCTTAGTCTCATTTTTCTTAGAGCACATCCCTTAGATGCCGCCTCAGATAGCACTGGCAGTACGACCAGTGGATGAGCCTCGGATGG
>SNQJ01S0194165.1:0-17673 GCA_010110895.2 Picea sitchensis | reverse complement strand
AGCACAAAGGTTTGGGTAATGGACCCAATAGTGTTTGATGTAAATATGACTCATTATTGTTTTGTCATGGTTGATAAGAAGTAAATATGGATGAACTCCAAAGTGGTCCCCTTATGGTGAAATCCCTCACGGGAAGATGCTTTTTGGAGTAAGAGAACCCATGCTTAATTGTGGAATAACTTTATTACTGATTCACCCCCCCTCTCAGTAATCCAACAGAAAATATGTGTAAATTATGGAAAAGATTGAGGATACTCAATACATTCTGTATTGGCTAAAAATAGGGTTAAAATATGTTCTTCCATTTATTCTTGAAATCCTTTTGTTTTCTCAAGTGTTAACAAGAGTTGAGCACAATTCTCCTCCCCATAGGGATTCTCCAACGATAAAGGAACTTTAGTGGCTAGTTGGGTAGGAGGAAAGAGAATAAGTTTATGACTGTGGGTCCCATTAGAAATTGTCATCTCCCCATACTGAAAACTAATAAATGCGTCAATAGTTGCCAACCAAGGTCAACCAAGCACAACTGGATGTCCAGGTTTTGAGGATTTTGAATGAATTACCAAGAAGTCCACAAGATACCCCCAGGAGGCTAAGGTTATTGTTACATCATCTAGACTTCCTGTTGGGATAATGACTGATTTTTCTGCCAATTTTGGCAAGGTCTGTATTGTCCTTAAGTGATTGAGTTGCAGCGTTCGCATGGTTTCAACATTCATAACATTTATTGTTGCTCCTAGATCAATAAGTGTATTTGCCAAAGAAATTCCATCAATTTCTATAGTCACCAATGGATTTCATGGATCATTATATTTAGATGGAATTTCTTATATAAATTCTGAAAGTTGTCCAACCACATGTATAACATGAGGTTCCTTCTTCTTCCTTCCATGATTTTTAATGAAAATATCCCTTATAATTTTAGTATATATAGGAATATCTTTGATGGTTTGAAGTAGGGGAATATTTACACATATATTCCTTAGTTCATCTTATAAATCATGTCCGAGAGGTACCTCAGGTTTCTTCACAAGTAACCTTTCTGGATAAGGTGGGGGATTAGTTTCCTGAGGTATTTTTTATGGTTGAGGAGTGTGAGGAGGAATTTCCTCTTGTATAGGGATGTCTTATTATTCATTTGGTTGGTTATCTACTTTTTATTATTCTTGAATAACCACTATAGAATTCGGTCTATTCAATACCTTCCCAGATCTTAATTGAATTTCATTCAGTGAAGTAGGAGTTATCACATAAGTTGGGAAAGTTTGTACTTCAAGACTATGTACAAGTTGTGTAGGTCTATTGTTCGGATTAGGGATGGGTTGTGTAGGAATAGGAGTAGGTAGAGGGGGGTTTGGATTAGGTGTAACTTGCATTTGTTGTTGTTGATTTGGGTTCAAAGGCAATGTGAGTTGTTGTTGCAGCTCGAAAGGTGGAGGTAGAGCAAGAGGATTAAATTCAAGTGGAAACTGAGAGATATTGGAAGGATATTGTGGGTAAGTAGGAAAAATTGATGGTTGAAAAGGAACATTATCATATGCAGGACCCCTCCATCCTTGTTTCCAAGGTTGGGCGTGTGGTTGTTGATGTGTCCATTGGGAGTAAGGCATTGGAGAAATCCATTGTTGTTGTGGGTGTTGTGTGGTAGGATCGAAAAACATATTAGAATTGTGTTGTCTCCATGCTCTCTTAGGGGGATATGATGTTTCTTGAGGTTCCCCTCCTCCCTTAAAAACATATTTTAGTCCAGGTAAGGAAGATAACTCATTGGTAGGGTGGTCTTCTGTATAGAGGCCAAAAATTTAAATGACATTAATAGGGCATTCTTTTTCAGGATGCATTTTCCTACATCGAGGACAGAAAATTGCTAAAGTAGCATTTTCTTCTTGTTGTTTCTTTTTTATCTTCATGGTGTCTAATTGGGTGTTGATTGTGTTTAGGATGTTTGTTTTGAATTTTTCTAGCAGATTCCCTAATTTTATCCTTGTAACACCTCCTGAAGTAGGTTTAGTAGTTCTTCTTATAGG
The DNA here is from genome assembly GCA_010110895.2 of Picea sitchensis. Taxonomy (NCBI): domain Eukaryota; kingdom Viridiplantae; phylum Streptophyta; class Pinopsida; order Pinales; family Pinaceae; genus Picea; species Picea sitchensis. Next base: position 15,646 of record SNQJ01S0194165.1, on the reverse strand, counting down.
ATCCCTTACACTTTTCCCTATTTTGGCTTGACTGTGGGAGTACCTTTTACAATACTCTGCAATGTCTGCAAATGGATTTTGATATACATCCCCAGAACTCATGAGATTTAGTACCTCAATGCATTCATCCCTTATACCCTTCAAGAAGATGGTCCTAATTGTGTTTGTGTCTAAGACGATTTTTTTTGTCTTTTTATCATTTTATGGGAACCTTTCTAGGTTATCTTCTAGACTCTCCTCCTCAGACTGTTGCATTTTAAATATATCATTACTAGCATCTCTAGGTCTGCAACAATCCTGATATTTCTGGAGGAAATTTTGTTTCATCCCATCCCAATATAATATAGTATGCTCTCCTAGAATCATAAACCACCTTAATGTTGAGTCTTTAAGTGTGGCTGGAAATAGTTTTAATTTTTATGCACTATCAGTATAATTATAACTTCTACAAAGTATATCAAATTCAAACAAAAATGTATCGGGATATTTTGTTGACATACCATGGAAGTGAGGTAATGATGAAAGTGGGATATTCTTCATAGAAACATATCTTGTAATTCCTAATATTCATAATCCAAATGCCTCGGTTTCATTATTTGCATTCCCTTCCTCATCTGCCATATCTCCAAATAGCACGTTATAGGTTGCAGGTGATGTTTCTCCACTAAGTGATTATTCAACCACTGGATTAGTTGGAATATCCAAATGTTCCAATACTTTGTGTGTTTCTCAAATGGCAGATTCAGCCTCTTCTACCACTACCTATGTCTCTTTTCCAGCTTTTCCTTCTGATTGGGTCGCCAATGCTTCCTTTACTGCTCTCAATCTGCATAGTAGCTTCATATTTAGGACCTTTGGTTGTAGTTTCAATTATTTCCTTTGAACTCTCTCCTCTGAGAATTTTTCCTACACAAAAATTAGTTGAATTAGTATGGGGGGGGTTCTTGATTTTTCTGTAACTTTGGGGGGTTTTCTTGAATTTTATGCAATTTTGAATGCAATAAATCTACCTTTTCTATCACTATGTCTACACATAAAAATAATATCTAATACTAACACAACACAAACTTGAACTATTGAAGGTAAGAGGACAACCCAAATTTGGAGCAACCCTGCTAAAGTGGATGTGTGGGTTCTTCCCTCAAATCTTATCATCTTCTCTCCGCCCTTAGGTCATCCTTAAAACCAATCCAAAACCACAAAAAAAATCTAATTAAAATACTACCTATTACTGTTTACAACTCCTCGACAACGACACCAAAATGTTGGTGCAATTATATGTTCAATATATTGCAATCATTTAATATGTCACTCTGGTTTTGTAATCAATAGAGTTGATGCACTATATGTGTCGATAACAGATAAATTCCTATTCCTAATGAGTATAGCCTACATAATAAAACACTCTAAAACCAATACTCTGTTTTCACATTTTTCAAGTAACACTCTCCACACAATTCAAAAATCAGAAGCAAAACTCATAAACAAGCATGTGATCTAAATCTCTTGCTCAAGTGGTGAATTTTTTCATGTATAGGCTCATGAAAGGGAAAGATGAACTTTGACTCTGTTTCCTGTAGCAATTGGACTAGCAACAATTAACACTCTACACATTCTTAAATGGAAGCTTAACCAGTCCTAGAAGAAATACTAGGTGAAGTAAGACACTCCATTATAGGTGCATGTAGGGTGAGATATGGAGGTCTTTATTATACTTGTGTTTGCAAGATGTAGCCTAATCAATTTGGGAAGAAACTCTAGGTATTCTATCCACACACAGAAAACCAGAATTATATTCACAAATAAATACAAGGAATCTTACCTTGGTTGGGTCGGTGCACCCTTGCCATACCAACAAGACAGCTTTTAAAATAAAATTACAGAAGAGAATATTTGAACACACACATAGAATCCATGAACTGCAATTTATATTATTACTTCAGAAAATAGGGGTACAATCAAAAGTCTTCCAAAATCAATATTACAACATAACAATGATTAATTCTATCTTTGTGTATCTATCATCTACAAGGATCTATGTTTTAAAGAGAAACAACCGTTACAATCAAATTATGTAGATAACATCAAATGTCTATAAAAATATTGAAATTAGTCGATGTATCATCTTTCAAGAGAACGATTTCATTCTCATGACACGAAGTGCATGAGTGATTAAATGTATCATAGTCTACAATTAACAAAGAATGTTCAAACCAAAAAATTCCTTGGACCCATCGAGAACAACTCGTTCAAACACCCAAGCCTGCAAATGAAAAACTAGTACCAGACGTGCACAACTGAAACAAAAATACTAGTATCGGATGCACAAAGATGGAACAAAAAGACTGGTACCAAACACACACCATCAAATATTGGTATCGGAATAACACATGGATAGGTACCGAATGAGTGTGGAAATAGGTACTGAATGAACACATCATTGGTATCAAATGAGCATGGAAATAGGTATTGGACGAGCGTGGAAATAGGTACCAGACGAGCTCAGAGATAGGTATCGGACAAGCATGAAAATAGGTACCGGATGAATTGAGTACTGGATGAGCACCTAAACAGTTATTGGATGAATAGGATTTGTGTCATAAAGTCTGATTGGATCATTCAAAATAATTAGAGTGCATTTAACATCAGTTAATCTATTCCAATCACTAAGAAATCTAATAAATCATGATTAAACATAAGTTACCTCATATATACTCAAGAATAGCTAAAAGACATGAATTTTGACGAAAATAGGAAAGTAGTGCATATGTCTGAGGTAGAATTGGTCAAGATATAGGACAAGATAAGGCAATTAGAGGTATCAAAAAGGAGACTCAACAATAGGACTGAGCTATGACATGTTGAGCTTCTTTAAGTTGATCTTGTAACTCTTTGATTATTTTGTCTTTTTATCCTGACTGCACCAAATCTTTATCCACTTCTTGAACTGAGTGCTCAATGGATTGTGTATGTAGGGAAATCACAGGTGGTATTTTGGCAGCTGGCCTTTTGATTGGACTACTCAATTTTGGTGTTTCATCCAGATCATCAACAAAAGTGTAGCTTTATACCCTTCTTCGTAGTTGGTTGGCTTGGTGAAGAATCTTCAATTTCCTTTCATTTCCCTATGCCATGTTCTGCAGACCCTTTCTCTTTCCCACTTGAATCTTTAGAATCCACTTTCTTAGCAAATGAGGGGGTGTCTCCTTTGGGGTCTAAAGGAATGTTTTTTGAAGCTAAAAAAGAGTCCCAATCTCTGTTCAATTTCTTGAGTTCTTCCACCACTAGTAACTTTACCAGAGAGAAATGAAACAAACTAGTCTTAAGCTAATCAACTCTATCATGTACTTTGTCTGACGTTTTACCTAAGCTTCTATATAGGTAAAAAGGTAAATTTAAAATATTCTTTCCTGTGAAATGAATTAAAATCCTTATATGATATTGGTATACTCTGTCAAATCTTCCCTCACAAGTGAAATATCATTGAACCACTTTTAAAAACTTTTCATAATGCTCCAATATGCATTATCTTGGAATAGTACCACCAAAATTATGATTTGTGTGCTTGGGTTTCAAGAAATCAACGTAGAAAGTTTGATCAAGAGGCATACATTTAAACTATTTCTCCCCTTGAACTGGAATCTCAGTTGCAGCAGCTATTGTCTCCTCTGATACTTGGAAGGTAATATCAGCAATATTCGTTTGGACACGATTGAATTTGAGGGAAATTTCCTTCGTTAACTAAACATTGAAACCTTGAATATTTTTGCAAAACCTCATGCACCTAGCTTGCTCAAAGGAAACCCTAAATGTTGGATCAGAATTTATCAATTTCAAGCTCCATGGCTAACATCTCAACACATTGCCTCCTTATTGTATTAATTTTTCTCTTTCATTTCCTTGTTGCGGATGTAAGATAAAAGACTGAGACTGGTAAGTACAAGGAATTTCAATGGCTAAAGCTTTGACAAGGAAATTTACACAGTGGAAAACGGGATTAGGGTTTTCTCAATTGTGTCAAAGGACTCATCAATATGATAAACTAGTGTTTAGATATCATGTATATAGGTGCAGGATACTTGGTAAACACAAAACAGAACCCTTCAGTATTTTCACAATGGAATTTTGAGAAACAGGGGATGTGTAGCATGCGTTTACTATGTGAAAATTGCATAGCAGGCATACAGAACTTGCATAGCGAGCTGGACAAAGTTTGCATAGCAGGTGGGGTATTTTGAATTTTTTTAAGGAAAGGGGTATGATCAATGGAAGAGGGTATTTTGCAATGAAAAATGGGAGGGGAAATACCATATGTGGAGAAAATTTGATTTGAAATTTGATTGGACCATTTAGGATGACATGATTGTTTGGGTAGCACAAAGAAATTTGTGTAGCGAGTTTGCACAGCGTCTGCACTTTTTTGCAGGCCAAGTACGAAAATCATTTTGAAAGATAACAAATATGACATGATGACCTTTTATGACTCTCTATCTTTCATAATGTGTCATTATGTTCCATGACATCCCTTGCAAAAACCTTTCACCTAGACTTTATGACTTGACTCTTTTTGACATACCACTTTAGATTTTATAGCAACAATTTTAGACCAATGACCCACAAACCTTGAAAACCTTCATGAGACAAAACTCTTTGAAAAACTACACACTCAATGACTCAATTTGGAATGCATTGGTCTTCCCAAGACCAAATCATAACTTTGCAAACTCTTGACAAACATATAACCCTACCTTGAAAATAATTACACTAACATTTGGCTCCAATGCAGATGTTGTCCTCCCTGTGAGGCAGAAAAGAAAAGAAAACCATGTGACTGATCATTGGGATTTATTTACTTTAGACCTTAACTCAAAAAGTCTCTAAAAAGGAAAAAATGAACTGACAAACTTTTTTACAAACTTGACATACACTAGCAAAATTCAACAGAACCTTAGGGCCTTCACCTCAAGATTCAATTTCTACTGAATGATGACCTCAACTGGTCTATTTGAATATAAAATGGTTATTTACAATGAGATGAAAGATCAAAATGCTTTAAGTAAAGTAGTGTTTGAGAAACTTGTCATTCACAGGCACTCCACCAATGATATCTCCATTGATTTATTGTAGCAGATAAGCATTGCTTCCATGATAAGATACAATTCTAAATGGTCCCATCCATAGGTGATCAATCTTTCCATGATTCCATTTATCTTCATTTCTTGCTTCCCATTTCAGCACTAGATCATCTACCTTAAAATCATCAACCTTTGTCTGTTTATCAAACACTTTTTTCATTTTATTCCGGATCAATTGTGTTTTGTTGTATACCTCTTCTCTCATTTGATGTACATGGATCAGTTGATTAATACTTCTTTTAATATCATTTGTTTCGGATTCCTTTTCTTGTAGCAATTGCATAACTAGCAGCCCTAATGAGGTAGGGAAAACCGCATCTGTGCCATATACTATCTGGAAATGTGATGTTGCAATAGACCTATTTGTAGTAATCCTATCAGCCCACAGTGCATATACAAGTTTCTTGTGCCAAGCCTTTTTATTTTCCTGTAGCATTTTTTTGATAATTCTTGTCAGACTCTTATTGGATAACTCAGCTAATCCAGTACCCTATGGGTAATAGGTTGTGGAATGACCAAGGGTTATTTTGTAATCATTGCAAAACTTTTCCATCCTATTAGACTTGAATGTTGTTGCATTATTAGTAATTATTTTCACTGGGCAACCAAACCTAGATAGAATGTTACTTTCCAAAAATTGGATAATGACAATATCAGTAGATTGCCTTGTTGGTATTGCTTCAATGCATTTAGTGAAATATTTTGTAGTTGTCAATAACCATTTATGTTGAGTTGAATATGATGGATGAATCTCTCCTATAATATCAAGGCCCCATTGCCTAAATGGTACTTCAACATAAATTGGTTTTAAAGTTAAGGGCAACAATTTCCTTTTTTCCATCAAAAATTTGAGATTCATGATAGATTAACACCTCCTTGTATACATCAGAGAAAATGCTAGGCCAATAAAACCCTGCTCTTAGTATCTTATGCACTATGGTTTTCAAATAATGGTTCCCTCCACAGTCACCCTTATGGAATTATTTGATATATTTTTTTACGTCATCTTCCAATAAGCAACATAGCAAAATCCCTCCTGGATCCTTCCAATACCAAGAACCATCAAGAATACAAAATTTGGCTGATTTTAATTTCAGAAACCTAGCTTTTGTTTTGCTTATTTTAGGAGGAACTTTTAAATTTATCAAGACATATATAATGTCAATATACCATGGAGATTCAAGAAACTTCTGGGATACTTGTGGCATTGTTTCTTCTTTTGAATTTTCTGACATATCTGCAATAAAATTTACCCCCAAAACATCATAATTTGACTATGTCATTAGTTTGTCGAGCCCTTGGCCTTTGATCAGATTTATAATCTTTATCTCCAGATCGTATTCTAACAAAAATTCTATCCATTTGCCTCCTCTTCCTTCAGGATCAAACTGGGTCAGGATATATTTCACAACATTATTGGGTACAAAAGAAACAACATGAGAATGCAAAATGTAAATTTTAAATTCTTTCATGGATTTTACCAGTTCACGTGATTGTTTCTCCATGATGTCATACTTCAATGGGGAATATATTAAATTTATGTTGTAATAGGTTATGGTCCTTTCAAATTTTGTTCATTCTTCTGCAACAAAACCCCAACAATAGTGTGTTCTGATGCAAAATAAAATAAGATGAAATCCTTTGCATCATCTAGACTGGCTAATATTGGTGCTTTGGTCAATGCTACCTTAATATCCTCAAAGGATATTCTGGCTTCTGGAGTCCACTTTATCTCACTTCCTTTCCTCAACATGTTGGTAATTAATTTTATGATTTCTTCCATATTAGGGATAAACCTCCTCAGAAAGTTTACCCTTCCAAGAAAAGATTGTACCTCTTGTTTTCTCCTGGGAGTATCAATTTTCATAATGGCAGCTACCATGTTGGGATATATATTTATTCCTTCTTTCGATATGATATGACCAAGTAGCTTTCCCTCTTGCATTACAAAGTTAGTTTTCTTGGGATTTAATGAAATTCCAAATCTCCTACACTTCTGAAAAAACCTTTTCAAATGTTTCAAATGCTCATCATCATAATTTGAAAAAACAGTAATATCATCTAAATAAATGACAGTGAACTTATATTTTTCATCGACAAAATCTATATCCATATCTCTTTGTAATGTTTCCCCTGCATTCATAAGCCCAAAAGGCATTTTGGCATACATGAATGTACCCCAGGGTGTTGTGAAGGTTGTCTTATCTTGATCATCAGGATGCACCATCCTCTGGTTGTATCCAGAAAATCCATCTAGCATTGACATTTTCTCTGACCCAACCACTTTCTGCAAAATATAGTCCATATTAGGAAGAGGATAGTTATCTTTGAGGGAAACCTTGTTCAGATTTCGAAAATATACACACAACCTTATTTCACCACTTTTCTTTCTGACATGAACTAAGTTGGCCAACCATTTAGAGAATCTCAAATATACTATAATCTTAGCATCAAACAATTTTCTTATCTCTTTCTCAATTAATGGTAGCAGTAAAGGATTAATCCTTCTCGATTTCAATTTAAATGGTTTTTTATCATCTCTTATTGGAATAACATGTTGAATAATATTTGTGTCATAAACCTTCAAATCTCCATAGATCCAAGAAAAAACATCCGGAAAATTCTTCATTAAGTTGATACATATCTCCTTGATTTGTGGTCTGAGTGTCTTGGATAGTTTAATAATTTTAGTATTTTCTCGAGTCCCAATGTTACAATCCTCTATTTCTTCATCATTTGGAGTGACTTCGGGGTTCCTTTCCACATCATTATTGTCAGAGAGATTTTCCAATGGAACCAAACCCTTAGGGATGAAATTTTTTTGAGTCGAACAATGTCTATACCAGCAATTTGATTTAGGAAACAGTCTTCATTTGGAAACATATCTGCATCTTCTTCCTTATCAAAACAATTTTCCTCATCAATATTTTTGTTGGCAAACTCATCAGTCATTTGGAGAAATCTTACCACTTGTTTATCATCCTCAAAAATATGCTAATACTTGATATTATTAGGTACTATTGGTCTATGATTGACTTCAATCTCATATTTTCTGTTAGGAAAGATAGGAATCTTGAAAACAGAAGCTGAAGTGGCTAATGCATCAATAATCAAATTTTGTCCTCTTGGAATCATTGACGCATCAATAATCAAATTTGTTCTCTTGGAATCATTGAGAGGTTATATTCTGTGAAAATTTCAAGTACATCAAGAACTATATTTGTGTATGCCTTCATCCTAGGAATTTTAGATTGATAGATGCCCTTCACCTAATTGATCACAAGCTCAAAATTTCCATGTACATCTATTTTAACCCCAAATATTTCAATGTGTTCAAACCCAAAATCAATGCCTTATACTGCCCATATTTTAAAAATAAAAAGAAAATTTATAAGAGAAAATATTTGAACTTGATTTAGGAGGGATTATCCAAACACCTGATCCAACTCCTTCTTTACTAGCATCTCCATCAAAATTCATATTCCACATTTCTTCATCCTCATTATTTTTCTAATCTAAAATTTTCCATGCTTGTTGATCTTCCTTATCTTTCACAAGCGATGTGGGTGGGAAACTTCACGTGACTAGCACTTATGGGTTTAGTAATGCATGCAAATAACCTTCAAAAAAGTCTTCTACTTTTTACTATTATCTCGACATAGACCCCACATTCATGTATAAATCACAAGGATAAAGCTATCCGTAATCCCCAATTGAACCTTGTATTTTAGTGTTGATCCTTTCGCTCGGGATTTCTCTTTTGACTGCAAGTTTCCTCCCAAAGACAAACTACATTCACAAACAGACAAACAAGAACTACTTAACATGCATCTCATATATGAATTAGTAGGTTATATTACAAAATACAAAAAAACACTCAATATTGAACACCTCATATGAAGGATCGGAAAAGTAATTCTTTTCATTAACCTCACAAAAGTCACTTACAATGGTGAGATCGGCTATTGCTCCTAGAATCTGGTCATGGGCTCTTCAACTCTGCAGTAATCAACCGCCCATATATGCTTCCTTTCAGCTCTCACAAAAATGGTTGCAAAATATTGGGAGTACAAAAAGGGTAGACTTTCTTTACTCTGTTTTTTCCCTTCTCCAGTCGAGACCCCACCCCTTTTATAGGATAAAAAGGGCTAGGTATTTGGCTGAATGACTGGATGTAGGCTGTCAAATGGTTTTAGGAAACCCCGCCTGTAAATTTTCATTCCATCCTAACTTTCATTTTTGTGCTTTGTGGGCATAAATACGGCAACAAGTATAGGTGCATGTCTCCAAAGGATTTTAGAAGATGTTTTCAATGGTGGCTTGGAAAAAATTGTGGGTGACGCTCGAGCTACGTATGGTTGTTTGGTGCAAATTAGGTTGCAACATATGCCCCCAATTTGTGAGGTCTAAGAGCATCCTGATGGCCAAAATACTACCAATCTTCAACAAATACTGGGTTATGGAGCCTGCGGACCAAGAATTGGGAGGTTCCATTTGCAAAATAACAATTGTCTCACCATGTGCATACCCATGTTTGGGATGAAATAAAATCATGGTTTCCAATCAAATACACCACACTCCATGTCATATAACTATATAAAGTGCGTAGTCGAACAATACAATAAATCTAGATCTATCTCTAAGTCAAAAAGATATACATGTATAGTATCCATCTTCAAGAATCTAATGATGCATGATGGCTAGAGATGAGCTCTTCGTGAGCTCTAGAGAAACAAATTCAAAATATTCATAACTTGGGTAGGAGGGCAATATGAGTGTACAACTTCACTCCCCAAAGGTCTTCAACATCTGCCGAAGTCAAACTAGAGGATCTTGATGATCGTTGGAGTGCTTCATTGATTTCAACAAATACTTGATTGGGCTTAGGATGGTCTGCATGAGGTCAAGAGATAAAATCAGAGAGGGGTCAATCAAGCTTGGAAAAATTCTCGACAACAAGATGATATATGATGAGCTCAGGAAGCATGATATTGACACAAGTTCACGATGCAGAAGGTAACACAATCTCTCCATGTTTGGAAGAATAACCAAATGGAGGAGGACATAGCTCTATGTAGTGAAAATAGCTTCCTAAGGTCATAACAAATCCCATATCTTGACGAACAAATGGAAGTTGGGATGTTTTTTATCCAAGGGTGACTCATTGTGTCGTCAACAAAAAGAAAATACTTTTCCCATCCTCTTTTGGGTATATTTGATTTTTTTCTTTTTCAATAATTTTGGGAAATCTTGGAAAAAGAATAAATAATGCTATGTTACAAAGGAGGAACGAATGTCAAAAATTCAGGTCCGCACCAAGGGAACATACTAGTTCGATCAAGGAGACATATGAAGGAAAAAGGACAATTAGGAAAACTCCATGGGTCAAGGTGTCAAGATGCAGGGAAAAAGTGCTACTAGGCTTTCATGATAAGGCATGCCTCAAGTGGTTCAATTGAGAACAACATGGAGACGGCATTAGGCCAAAATCTGTGAATGAAAGTGTGATTAACAAGACACAATGACAACGTCCTTCAAATGTAATTTTAATGATCCTAAAGAAGGTGTAAGCTCGGCAGTTTTTCATTTTTAGAGAGTCTAAAAAAACGTAAAAGGAGACTCCACTAGGGTACCTTTTTTGAAGGTAGTCTTGTCGGTTCGAAAAAGGGGTAAACTAGCACCAAAAAGACGTCTATTCAAAATCATTTTAACAAGTGTGACAAAGACAAGATCACTCGGCAATATTTTCATTTTTAAGGAGTCTGAAAAGGGCTTAACTATGGACTCCATAAGGCATGTTCTTCTAGACCATTTTAACGAGTGTGAAGGAACAAGGTCACTCGGAAATCTTTTCAATTTTAGGGAGTCTGAAAAGAGCTTAACTATGGACTCGGTGGGGGTTCCTTTTTTGTAAATTTAGTTCCTCACGCCTGAAAAAGGGTTAAAATTATACCTTAGAATACTCTTCTAAAGAAATGAGGTTCCTAGAGTATACCTTTGTTCGTATAGTTGACCATCCAGACCGAAAAATGGGTAAACTACCGTCGGACAAACGTGCCTTCAAATTTCACTTTAGCAAGCGTGAAGGGCAACAATATCACTTGGCAATATTTTCATGTTTAAAGGGTCTGAAAAGGGCTTAAAAGAAGACCTGTTGTGGTTACTTTTCACAGTTAATCCAGATGATATCAAAAATCATAAATACAGTCTCATCGGATGTTTCTTTCGGATTTCAAAGGGAGCTTGAAAGACAACAAAGATTTCTCGTGCTCGACACTTCGTGGGTCAATGCCTGGCATCTTCTCAGGGGAGCAGTTTGCTCCGACGAAATCATTCTTCAATATGCCAGGGGTTCTGGAGATATCAATAGATATCGTTTCAGTGATGGTTTCCATATTACCTTCGGCATAAAAAACGTGTGTAGCCAAGGGATTGATAGGGAAAGACCTATCTCCAATCATAGTCAACGTGAATTCACCTGCTTCAATTCTTCTTAACTCTAGGAGGAAGTAAGATCAATGATGGAGATCATCCCAGGGTCTGTCTGGACTAGTCATTGCTTCAATGGTCGCTTCTTCTGAAGGCAAGAATAAGTCTAAAGAATCAGTATCGACAAGGGAACCTTGATCCCAAGTAGGCTCGAGATTTGGATCTAAATCTTGTGTCGTAGTCGGATCGGGGTTAGAGGAATTTTGCTAAACTATAGAGTACGCAACTTCTTCCATGGAAAAGGGCATGGTCATACCATGGTGCCCTGTCCCTTCCATCATGGCCGATGGGGAAGGAATATTCCACGAATCGTTGAAGTAAGTCGTGCGAAACGACGAGACTTGAAAAATCTCAACCTTAGGTTGGTCTGATATGAACATGACATCGTCAGAAGGAGGTGGATAATCAAAAGTACCCATCAAAGGTGGGCACATACCAAATCCCATGTTGAAAATGTCAGGTTGGGGGTTATCAATCATCGGGACCGTAGATGCCCCTGATGAAGGGTCAGGACGAGAGAAGGAAAATTGATCAATGGTCACGATCCGGCCTTCGTGTGGGAACAATAAGACCCGAAAAACTGTAGCGACCACCGAATGCATAGCATAGGTCCAACTCCTTCCTAACAATAGATTGTAGTCAAGAGGGGCATCAACCACTTCAACCTCAACGCACACGATCTTCCCCCCTAACTGCACGGAGAAAGAGGGGATGATGCCATGTGGTCAGAACGAACGATCGTCGAAAGCAGTAAGAAGAGTCGGTGACGGAGACAAAATGGGTTGGCCAATGGCCTTCCAACACACCAACAACATTACGCATGTTGAGGTTCCCTCATTAACCACCGTGCGGAAAATGTTTCAGGTAAACTTTTTCGTGGTGTAAGCCACTACTATCTAAAATGCCACGTGGTAAGGGAGACGAGGATTTAAGTCGGTTGTATCAAGAATGATCATACCTGGATTACAAGTCTCAGTAGATCCTAAAGCAGCCAAAAAAGCATTACACTGAGAAGGGCAGCTCTAGAGTACCTCCAAAGCAGACATCACACTAGGGGTTTGTGACAAATCCTCCACCACAGAGTAGTTCTGGGAATCCCTTGTGTTTGGATTGTGAGAATATTTCTTGAACACACCTTTTAGGATGTGTGTCATTGTTTCGCCCAATGTATTCTCGATCTGGAGAGGAAGAGGTGGGTTTTAGACTTCTTTACCCTTCTCATAGGTGTTTGGCATTCCGTAATCATGTGTTCTAGTTGATATATAGGAATCACCTTTCATCATATACACATTCACGGATGAAAGATTACTCGAAGACAGAGGGGGTCATTGACTACCCCCTTCCGCGCTCGGAGAGGCTTGAGTTAAATTTTTCCCATGTTGAAATGGGTTTGTTAACACAATAGGTTACTGCTATGCCAATAACTTTTGGGCCTCCGCAAGCCGAGGGCACTGGTGGGTCGGGTGGTCTTTCGTGCACAGGTTACATGGATACTTCGACTTCCTCTTTTCTATGTTTCCCCCGCCAGCAGTATTGGTCATTTTATTATCCCCTTTACCCTTCTTTCGTTTTTTTTTCTTCCCATCAGGCTGTTGGGGGTCTTCGGGTTTGTCGATTGCATGTTGTGTACATTGGACGTTTGGGTAGGGGGGGAAGCCAGACCAGTGGTTTGGCTGGCCACTTTCTGCTATATCGACAATTGTTGCAATTGTTTTGATAGTTGCTCAACGGGATTTTCTTGTGTTGAACCAACAATACAGTCGGCATGTGGTCCATCTCTCTGTCTGGTCTTGTCAAGTATTGAACTTGGTGCATCTGGAAAAAATTTGTAAAGTAAACCATATTGAGAATAAATCAATTCTATTTGTTGAGCTCTCATTATCGCATATTCTTCTGAAAAGACCCCCGACGTTGCGACATATTTGGATAGTTGAGGTACCAAAGACTTAAGGAACCACTCAAGCAAGAATCTCGGTGGGACTAGCACTTTTATCAAACTCTTCCGATGTCTCCATTCTCGAATGTGATCTGAGATATGGTCCGCTTTTGTCTGCACAAAGTTGGCCAACAATTTGGTGTCGACATTGTATCTCACAAGTAATTGGAAATGGTTTAAGAAATCCATTGCCAATTCGTCGAAGGAAGAGTATCTCGAGCGGTCAAGCTCAATGTAACATTTCCCAGCACTCCCAATAAGAGTGCATTGAAACAAACACAACTGGACGGAGTCGTCTTTCAACGAATTGGATAAGAACCAAAGATGAAAGGTAGTCACGTGATCACCTGGATCTTCATTAGGCTTAGATTCAAACTTTGGAATGTCTGAAGGCAACTTGGTCGGCATAGAAGGCCAACACAGATCATGACAGATAGGATCATTCAATAACCTTGTCAAGTCTAGCAAATGAAAAGTTGCCAGAAACAGTAGTTTGGGTTGTGGATTATAACCAGGGAAAAAGGATCCTGGAGTTTAGATGGCACCAGGTTTCCAGGAAAAGTTAGGTTGTTGTCCAGAGCTCTCGTAATAACCATGGTCGTGACCGGCGTATGGGTTCTGCGCTTGTGAGACGTCATCGACTGATTCTCATAATAGGACGGAAAGGGCTAGGCTTGCGTCGCATTCCAAGGATTTTGGGAATGCTTGCCCCCTGTCGATCCTACGGGCATAGTTATTGAGCCTTGCCTATGGTTCCATTGGGGATGAAAGGGGTTTCCCCCAGTTGGCATCCCTCACAAGGGAATTGATCCCTACCATGGATTCCAAGGCCCTTGTGAGGAAGGAATTCATAAGTTTTCCCCCTGTGCAGAAATAGTACCCTGTATAGTATTTTGTTGTCCGTAACTGGGGTTGCCCTCGGCCGAGACGACCGCTGACAAAAAAGCGATATGACCAAATGTGTTGAACAAAGAGAATGTTGTCAAAACAACCAGCATGTTATAAGAAGGAAGTCCTTGACTACCTTCTCCAAACGAACTATAGTTTGCGTTTGGCCCGGTGGAGTGTTGGTGAGCACCGTCGAGTGAAGGGGACGAAGGAGGTATATAACCCCCTCCGTAAGGGAAATCATTATAGGGAGCTGAAGTGCCACCCATATATCCTTGCAGAGGAGTGTTGGAACTCTTTTCACCTATACCTAGAGTCTATAGAGTGGAGTAGGAAATTACAAGACTCGTACCGAAGCTAGGTATCCCGTATGAGAACGGAAGGTCGATCGCACTCTGGGTGAAAGGAGCAGTGATACCTTCTATAGACATGATTGGACCATTACTCCAGGTAGAGGCAGTCAATATCATAGTGTCTCGGACTGGCGATGGTTGGTTAGGAGGTGGAACACCCCCTGTAGTGACAGTCGTAGAGGAAATGTGAGAATCCCCTGAATAAGTAGCAGTGTTTGCTTCCATTACTACTTGTGACACTACCTGACGCTCGTAAGGTTCAATCTGTATGACGATGGGCGTCGATAGATCAGTGATGGGAGGGTTATAGGGATCAAGGGCTTCTGCTCCCAGGTCAGAAATGATTGGTTCCTCTGGAATCAAATTTTCTCCTCTCGGAGATGTGACAAGCCTAGTTTCTTGTGGCTTGGTCATCTCAAAAGACCCTTGCTGGTCTAGTCTTCGCCTTAGTGGTGGCGGGGTTGGCTCCAGATCAATCGATGGCAGGCTAAGAATCCTTTTTGATCAACGAAGCTCCTGATCCTCCACTGTGTGAGAATATCAATGACACACTAGGGATTTCTATTAACATTCAAGAACCATCACACACTAAAAAAAGTCCCTATGAGATCAAACAAGCAGTCACTAGCTAGTTGGAAGAACAGTTACAACAACGAACACTAGAGCAACTTATCGGTGCAAGTGAAACTCGAATATGGAAGAACCCTCTAGGTATACTCTGCAAAGAGTGGCCCGATGTATGTCCTAGGTACCGCGGGATACCCCCACAGTCACCTGTGTAAGTCACTAGAATAAAGGAAACTAGGTTGCCAGCACACAAACAGTCACCACGCGGGTACAGTCGA
>SNQJ01S0194164.1:14363-29611 GCA_010110895.2 Picea sitchensis | reverse complement strand
CCCATGCGCTTTAGGAACGTGTGCGCATTCCTAAATTGTGTTCTTGTTCCTAATAACGCACACATGTTTGAAAAATTCCCATGCGCTTTAGGAACGTGTGCTCATTCCTAAATTGTGCACGCGTTATTTTCATTTAAAAAAAATTTGGACTGGAGAGAAAACTCTAGCATATATGTTTCTGAGTTGGTTTCCTCGGATTTAGGTTCGGGATGACAAACCTAGTGGCTACACAAATCATATGAAACTAGAGACATAGATAGAGTTGGCTATGAAGATTCCAAATATATATTTTATTTTTTAAATTAACTATTTTTACTATTTTAATCTATTTTTGTCTTAATATATAAAAACCTAAAATACATACCTCTTTTATTTCTCCTATAAATGTTTGTGAGCTTAACCATTTTTCAAATGAGTTATATACTTGATCCTTGTAGCCTACATGAACTAAAGGGGTTGTAATTATAAATGCATTGTAATTTCAAAGATATATCGATTTCAATAATTTAAAAAATATATAAAATTAATATCATAAATTTTGAAAAAATACACCACACTAAAACAATGGGTACTCTACAATTATACAAATTTTCGAAAGGAAATTTCATCGTTAACATATAGAGAAGACATATAACTTATATTTTGCTAGAAAAATAACATACCATTGTTAGAAAAAATCAAATTTCACACAATTATTCACAATTTCTATGAATAAAAGTTGTGTATTGGGAAATTTAATTCAATTTCCTAGGTTTCATCTTTTTACACCATATTCAAATTCATTGTAAAAGTACCTTGAATAATCCGTCCAAATTAAGAGATTGTTGTTTTTTCATGTTTGCATTACCATTAAAGGAGGGGTCCCTTGGATCCCTTGTACCAAAATAAAAAGATTTCATACACCAATTTGATGTTTGGTCTTGACTTTAAAATTATATAGAAAGATAATTTTTTTAAAAGCTTTTCATTTAAAAAAATATTAATAATAATTAAAAAAAATCAATATAAATCATAAATAAAATACTTCAATATAACCTAGTGATTATCATTATATATTATATATAAAATAAAGTAATTAAAACTTATATACTCTCATATACTCTATACTATAATAGACCAAAGTCTTCCATACAACCGTACTGTTATACGAAAAAGTCCTCCATAAAAATGAGCTAAACATTGTAAGTAAAAACAGGCCGTCCTTTATTATTTAAGCTTAAAAACAACAACCCTATCACAAAGTCACCCTATGATCGTGGTATAAAAAGAAACCTGTTTTGAATTTATATAGTGGTGAATATATATTGTTGTTAATAAATTCTGTGAAGACAACAATGTGAACCAACCAGTCTAGTCCGTGGGCATGTCTTAATAGGGACAGCGTGGCTTCCTTCGCTCCCTGAAAGGATACCTGGCTACTTAATTATTTCTAAGATATTCTTGTTTGCGTTTCTTGAAATCTGTTTACTTTATAAATGAATATTAGTGCTCTCTTTCTGATAACCCAGAGACAAAAATCTTTTTTAGTACTGTTACCTGTCCACCGGCTAAATTAACATGTAAGCTGTCTTCTCTCAAGGCACGCGGCAGTATCATTCGTTTGTCGGCGTTTTAAATTGTTCCTTTCTTCCCTGAATCTTCCACAGCGCTGAAATCTGAGCTGTAGCTAAGTCTAAACCTACTTAATAATATATGGAAGCTGTTGCGTTGCCTGTATGCAGAAAAACCAATAAATAAATTCCCGGTATACAAAAGTCAATTACTCCCGGTGCGACTTTTGAGATCTACTATTTAAAAGAGGCTCTCCGCGTGTATATTGACATTTCGCTTGCATATCGATTAATATAATAGAAGGCTCACATACTAATTAATATAATATATAAAGCTTTGAGAGTCAGGCATACAAGGGAATTATTTGATTGGTCTTGGGAGATTGTTGCTGTTGAAAAATATAAAATCGGTAAACGTGCCACAACACTGTTGAAAGCTCTGTTTTGTTTCAGTCCAAATCCATAAATATAATAAGACCCAGAAATATACTAAAAAAAGTAAGGCATCTTGGAATATATTTATAATTGTTTTTTATTTAAAATTGGTTTTTATCCATAATAATTGGTTATAAAATATTAATTCTATTTTAAATGGTTAATAAATATCATTTGGTTATGAAAATTTATTAAAATTTTGTTTTAACTTTCAAAATCACAATTTCTATTCATACAAATTTAATACTGCCATATTGTTATTACATTCCTACGTTTTTGTTTCACTCAATTTCATTATTGTTTTTACATTCTTATATTTCTGTTTCAAAGTAAAATAGTTGAATCACCAATAACTTATATGTTATGAGTTCCTGTCTATCTCAATGCTCCTGATCCTGTATTAGAGGTTAATTATAAAATAAAAAACTAAGAAAGTTAATTTTTTTTTTTTTAATTTTATATGTATGATTATCGTTTAAATATTGCAAACTTTTAATACTAAGTAATCATTTTAGGTATATATTTAGATATTAATTGAAGTATTAAATCATGATATTTGACATAATAAGATGATATTTGGAAAAATAACTACCTTGTTAGTATTGTTTTTTTTTACTCTTTATTGAAAAATAATTAAAAAATTGATTGCACATCAAATCGGTCTTGGCCAGTTATTTTACTAAATGGTTTAGTAGAAATTTTAACTTACTGCCTTTTAATCCTGGAGATTGTAATTGAAGAATATCTCAACAATCTTCAACAAATCAAACCAACTATAATATTGTAAACAATATTTCTAACAAAAATACTAAAACCTTTTTAATCTACAATCTACAGATATTCATGATTACAATGGATTCATTCCAGTCACAAAACTCATCAAAACTCATAATCTGGATAAAAAAAATAACATGTAAAGAGATCTAATAATTAGGTATGATTTAAATATTTTTGATTTATGTGGTTTTCATTTACCAAGTTGTGTAAGTGTAGGTCCCTAAATATATTTACGTCGAAAGGCCTACACCTATTGAGAATGGGCAGATTTAATAGGGGTTTAGTGCTTAATAAGTTTTTTATGGACAATATCAAATATGGCTGGGATATTCTTAGTAGTCACACAAAATAAATGGCTGTGATTTCAATCATTAACTTCCTAGCTATAATAAAATTTAACATATTCTTTTAAAGATTCGTTTCATCTTATCAGCCTTTCGATGTTCACCAACAGCTAATATTTAGTCGTTGTGCTAGTTTCTAATATATCTTGCTATAGTTAATTTTAGCAACTGCATTCACCGAGTTCATAAACCGATTTTAATGGTGTAAAAGTATATGATTGGTAACTGTATGTTTATTAATTTATGTTACTGTGGATATTTTATTGAAATAATTAGTTACAATATTCAAATAACTTTATGTAAATTATTTGTCATATATTTTTTTAATCTTGGTATTATGTAATATCACATTGTGTTTATAGGATATAGTTTGGGTGGTTCTCTTCATTCAAATTCAAATGCTTATAGTGATATGTTTGTTCTCTTAATAAATCTATAAAATATTTTAACAATTAACTACGCACTATTCCAAAAATTAACCTGCTAACTATATAATTGAACAGCTTTACCGTTTGATAATAGTACAAAAGAAACCTGATTTGAATTAGATAGTGGTGAACATATATTGTTGTTAATAAATTCCGTGAAGACAACTATGTCAACCAGCCAGTTTGGTCCAGTGGCATGCCTGAATAGGGACAGCCAGGCTTCCTTCAGTCCCTGAAAGGACACCTGACTACTTAACTATTTCTAAGCCATTCTTGTTTGCATTTCGTGCAATCTCCTGTTTAGTGCCCTCTTTCTTATAACCAAAAGACATAAATTCCTTTTTAGTAGTATTACCGGCCCACCGCCTAAATTAACATGTAAGCAGTCTTCGATTAAGGCACGCGGAAGAAACATGACAGCAGTAACTCAACTGTGGGTCACACAATTACAATGTCAAAGGATTCTATTTCCACGCCTTGCGTTTCTCTGATTCGTTGGTCGGCGTTTTAAATCGTTTCTTTCTTCCCTGAATCGTCCACTGATGTAATCGCGCTGAAAACTGAGCTGTAGCTAAGGCCAAGGCTAAAGCTATTGCGTTGTCGGTATACCGAAAAAACAATAAATAAACTAACTATACTAGGTCAATTCCTCCCAGTGGCGCTTTTGGGTTATAATACTTAAAAAAGTTCCACGCTTGCAACTCTGTATGTTGACTTTGCGTTTGCATATAAATTAATATAAATAAGGCTTACATACTAATTAGTATAATAGAAAGCTTCGAGAGTCCAGCATACCAAGGAATGATTTTGGTTGGTCATTTAAAAATGTTTCTATTGACCAAAATTAGGGGTTCATACCGTTGAAAGCTCTATTTTGTTTCACTCCAAAGGAAGTATTATAAGAAAAGCTAGGCATTTTGAAAAAAAACTTTAAATAATATTTTGGAAATTTTGAAAGGAAAAGCTAGGCATTTTGAAAAAAAAATTCAAATAATATTTTGGAAGGATTAACCAACCCTTTCAAATTTTCTATTTAGGTAAGAAAAATAATCTTAAAAAAGGATGAGCTATTACTTTCTTATGGAATTCCTTGATGAGAAAAATAATGTCTAACAAGGGTTGACCAATCATTCTTTATGCTCCTTATTATGAGGAAATGTACATCGGGAAGAAAAATAATCTTGAGGGAGAGTTAGTTAACCCTTCACGTATTTATCTTAAAAAAGGATGAGCTAACACTTCCCTATGTCCTTCAGGGTATCTCACTTCGCTCCAAGGCTCCATCACAGTTCAATAGGAAACAACTCTTGTTAGGGACTCCAAGAATGTTAGTTGCATCAAGAAAATGTTACAACATCAAGATCACATGCTATAGGGTAATTTCTTACATAAAAATATCACTCTACAGTCCTAACAACCTTCTTTTTTGTGCAATTACATCTTCCACAAGTTGCCCAAAAAGTACACTATGGTTTTTTTTAAGCTCTGGCACTGAACACACTCTTTCTTTCCCAAAATCTATTTTAAAAACTACCTACAATACCCATTCAAACTTCTTTTTATCCATGCATACTAACTATCACACTCCCAATATTGATTGTATCCAACCCCATTCTCTCAATAACTATGTGAGGTGACATTTACCACCAAACCTCTTACATGTATTCAGTGATTAAAGATTTTATACACTTAAAAGGAAAATATAAGGTTCATACAAAATCATTTTAGAAAGGTGGAATGGGATTAATAGACATGAATAATTCCCTTGTTTGAACTCCCCTTGTGGAAAATTAGCCCCATGACTCTATCTGTGTCCTTCTGTAGTCAGAGATACAATTTATTTTATTATTTTTGATGTATAATATTTACACATTACATTGGTGGGCCCATGGCCATGCATCATATTTACATTATGCATCATTAAATTGGGGATTAAAAGTCGGGACGCGACATTCACCTCCCCCTACAATTTTAACTTTCCTTGGTGCACAAAACTATACCAATACACATGTACACAATTTTACATCATAGTACTTGATACTTTCACAAGTTAACAACTCATGCAATAATTCCAACCAAAAATCTTGTGTTCCCCTCAGCATGCACAACCCAAGGAAGTGTACATCCTTCTCTGCATCATAGTGTGTCAGATTTTACCACTCCCTTTATAGGGATATAGAACAGGTCTTACAAGATGTCTCCAAGTTGTGGCTCCAAGAAATTGAACTTTGAAAATGGAGACTTGCACACTTATATACAAATGTGCATTTAGTTTTTTTTTTTAAATTTGCAAACAATTGTGGTTACTCCTTTTGCATGGTATCCTTACACTCCCACATGACATATTCAAGATAGTAGCATGTCCACTAGACCTTTACTAGGATGATGCATTTGATCCTAATTACTTTGACTTTTTCATCTAGCATGCACATTGGTTCCACCCAAAATTACCCTTCATGCTCCACTTGGATCACAATCCATTCAATCACATGGTTAGAACTAGGCACCTATTTATTCAATAAAGAAACATGAAACACATTATTCATTCTCATGGTTGCAGAGAATGAAAGCATGCATGCAACTGTATCTATCTTCTCTAGAAATTCAATTGGACCACAACATATCATAGAAAACTTTGGGAAACTTCTCAATCTCAATGATCTTCTTTTATCCTAATCTTTTAAAAACACATTCTCTGCCGCTTTGAATTCCTTGTGTGCTTTTCCTTTTTCAAGATAACTTGTTTTCATGTCCTATGCAAACCTTAAATTCTACCTAATCTTCACCATACGTTCTTCCATTTTCCTTATCAATTATGGAATGGCTCCTGGG
Organism: Picea sitchensis; assembly: GCA_010110895.2. Classification (NCBI taxonomy): domain Eukaryota; kingdom Viridiplantae; phylum Streptophyta; class Pinopsida; order Pinales; family Pinaceae; genus Picea; species Picea sitchensis. The sequence goes on along the minus strand of SNQJ01S0194164.1, from coordinate 23,245 downwards.
TTATCCAAAATAACTGGCATGTTTCATTTCCTACCATACAAGGCTTCAAATGGGCTCAACTTCAAGGATGTATGATACTAATTATTATAAGAAAAATCAACTAGGTGAAGGAAGTCCTCCCACGTAGAAGGATTTTCCATTACATACATTCTCAACATGTCTTCAATTATTTGGTTGATCCTCTATATATTCTCAGTTGACTCTAGATGATATGTTGTACTAAAATCAGGGATGATTTTAAGAATGGAAATTTATATTAAAATGTAGAAACCCGGGATAATCTTACTAGTCCTTAATATGAAAAATGTAAAATGGTTGGCAATACTTTTTTAAAATATTCAAATTTATAAGGATTTTATATAGTTTCTATAAAATTTTGGCGATTTTTAAGGTAAAATAATTTTATTCTATGGAATTTAGATGAATTGTTTTTAGAAAAAAATGGAAATTGGTGAATCGTTTTTTGGGAAAAACCATGGAAAATTAGCCCATTTGCGAAATTTGTCCCCTAAAATCATCTATGACTAAAATTCAAATTAGTCCCAAATACCTTAAACATCCCCTTCAAAAAATTGAAAGTGAACTTGGAATCTCCATTTGACATGATTACCTTAGGCACACTATGTAGCGTGATGATTTCATTCATATAAATTTATGCAATATTAGTTTCCTTGTGAGTCATTTTTACTATAATAAATTGTACAACCTTTGTAAGATTTTCCACCACTACCATGATGGAATCATGCTCCCTTGGTTTTCTTAGAATCTTGGTGATAAAATATATTGTAACTACTATTGAAATTTTGGTATGCTCATTTCATGATACACAATGTCACATCATTATCACCCAACCATAGGAATTCACATATGCCACCCTCGAGCACACTAACATTCACTTAGATAGATTTCATTCACAAAGCAAGTGAAATCAGATAAACCCTAGCACAAGTGCTATATCAACTAGAAATACCACCACAACTGCAACAACAACACCATATAAAGGTAGTGCATCTCCTCAAGGAGTAGCACACAAGAGAGAGATGCCAAAAGAATAAACAAGAATAATCTATCTAGTTGCAGCTACTGCATCACTTCCTCCATACTTGCACCTTGTTTTTGTGTAGATGGGAGAGTGTAAGTGTGTGTACAAATGAATCAAGATGTCCTCTATTTATAGTCTTTCTAGCCACTAGACTGGGTCAACTTCTTCTCTGGACATGTGTCGTTTCAATAATACTTTATTCTTCTGGACCGACTTCTCTTCTAGGTTATTTCAATATTTGTCTAATGGATCCCTTACTTTCAGAATATTCTCTGCATATAAGAAATGTCATCTAGGAGGGAAAGATCCTCTCGTAGCTACCAAAACATCAACACTCCCTCTTATCTAGGGAGGCATCTTTCACGGTGTCTTCATCTAGTAGTCCACTGACTACTCTGAAATCATCTCATAGCACACAACTACTAGAACATCGGTAGCTTGAATCGACTATCATAGTCTCTACGATTAAGTAACACTTAGCTACTCCCAATGTGAACTGGTAGTCTCCATGGAAATCATCTAGTAGCACACAACTACTATAATGCCACTCAATATAACATGGCTGTGTCGATCCATAGTTGTACATAACTACTATCTAGTGGTGCAAAATGACTCCAAGTATCACACAACTACTATCCAGAGACACAATGTCTCTCTCCTGCAATCAAAATGCAATACAAAAGTCTCTATGATTATGCAACAATCAACTAGTGGAACACACCCACTAAAATATGCCCTCAACCATAATCATAGTCTGCCACCTCCATGACTATGCATCAATCAACTAATATCACACATTTACTACAATATTCCCTCAACAATAGTTAGGATCCGTATGAATATGTAGAAATCATATAGTAGCACACAACTACTATAATATGCCATCAACCATAGTCATACCTATGATTATGCAACGATCAACTAGTAACACAAAGTTACTACAAACTTCCATCAAACATAATCATATTCGATGTCTCTATAACTAAGCAACAATCAACTAGTAGCACACAACTACTACAATATGCCATCAACCATAGTTATAGTCTCATCCAGTAGCACGAAGCTACTCACATAGTCCTCATTACTATGCATGTGATGTTTCTTCTCTCATCAGGTCCGACAGTGAATTACCCCCTCAGTTGCAAGACTGATCCAGGGAACCCTTGGCCAGAGGGGTTAGACGACATGAGAACAAACAACACACTTCCCTTTCATCAAGAGTGAACATTCAACACCTCGAGTCTTTTTGCTCCTATTCAAATCAACATGACTAATAGGAGAAAGACTGTGCCTGGGCCATTCACCACTAGAAAAATTAGCATGGATAATCCTGTGAGTGAATGTATAATTATCCCTTGGTCAAATCAACATGACCAATTTGGGAGAATTTTCTCCCAATGCTACTCATTTATGGATGTGTACTAAAKCTTCATAACTTCCTTTTRCATCRTTTCTTGGCTGAAGTCTTGCAATAAAMTTTCGAAACCACGCTGCTTCAGGGATTGCAATACTGGCTTCTATATACTATGCCTATGCTATACTGAGTGACATTGATGTCTACTTCCTRCTCAACCAGTAGAACACACTGATCCCAAACTGAACCAACATCTAGAAGTACTCTTTCAATCCACTGTACTCACTGCCTAGTCATAGTCTGTATAATTCTGCAACTTCATATCTCCATCCAAGGCATGTTCCAATCCATATCCTCTCACACCACACAATTATCTTAAAAAAATGTATGTTAACTGATGTACATGTCTCATAATCGAGCAAAAATCTCCACATCCCAGTCCTTCTAAATGACTTCCTTCACTGAAACAAGGGAATCCTCCCAGGAGGTCTCATATGTCCTCAAAGTCTTTGAATATTTAATCTAGCCTCTTGTATGCCAATCCTGGAGGAAATCTCTCCCATATGGATCTAAATATGAATCTTAATACGAAGAGGAATAGTTTCTGAATGAAATTATCTAAGTAATTGACTTTCTCTGAGATCAAGTTCACTATGAGTCTACATGCTCCCTCTAAAGCTTGACTCGCTTTGAAACTATATAGTCTTCGGAGTCATGTGCTCCCTCTATGTGCATTGACCTCATCTTCTCCTTCATTACATGGATGTGCACAAATATAATTCTGTATAGTCTCCTTCATTTTTCCTTCTGCAACCATCTTTATAACTCCCTCTCAGAGCTATTAACTGTGACCTGTTCAGAACAAGAAATAAGCACAACTAAGAACATATCCTAGAGTAGATTAATTTATCTTGTACACAAGTGAATTATTAATATGGGTATTCAAGTAATGGTACTTTTACCAACAATAATCAAGTGTTTATTGAACTAGAAATCGAAATAACAATAATATAATTTAAAGACTGATATTCTAGTCACAACACTTACTTAAACTGCATCAATATAAAAATATCAAACCTGATATGAAAAACTGGAGTTTAGATGTTGTTGTTCCCACATGGTTTGTCTTCTATAGTTTCCTAATCTTGTGCTTGGACAAAAGATCTGTTCTCTTGCAAACACCCTTAAGGTAGCGATACAGTTTAAACATATACAATTACATACCTCCGGAAAATAACAACACCATCTAGCAGCAATGACGAGCCCTAAAACTTCAAAGTGCTCCAACTTGCAATCTAAAGATAGTTGGAGATGCGCTAGGGTAAAGGACACTAGGACAACCAAAAATTAGTCCCAATACTTCACATAAAATTTCAATGCAATTGATACTGCAACTAGTGTTGCAACCAGGACGAAGGAACTGGCATGAAGGAACTAACACTACAACTGAGGATCTTCCTTCTAGTAGTCAAATTGTTCTGAAGGTAACCAACTCTGAAACCATGTTGAAATTTTGGTATGCTCATTTAACCATAGACAATGTCACATCATTGTCACCCAACCATAGGCATTCTCATATGCCACCCTCGAGTACACTAACCTTTACTTAGATAGATTCTATTCAAAAATCAAGTCCAATTAGATAAATCCTATAACAAGTTCTAGCTCAACCAAAAATATCACAACAGTTGTAGCAACAACACCATACAAAGGTATCACACCTCCTCAAGGAGTAGCGCACAAGAGAGAGAATCAAGATGCCAAAAGACTAAACAAGAATAAATTGTGCAACTGCAGCTACTGCGTCACTTCCTCCAATCTTGCGCCTTGTTTCTGTGTCGATGGGAGATTATAAGTATGTGTACAAATGAACCAATACGTCCTCTATTTATAGTCTTTCTAGCCACTAGACTGTGCCTATTTCTTCTCTGGACATGTGTCTTTTCATTATTACTTTATTCTTCTAGTTTCACTTATCTTCTAGGGCATTTCAATATCTGTCTAATGGATCTCTTGCTTCCGTAATATTCTCTGCATCTAAGAAAGGCCATCTAGGAGGGAAAGATCCTCTTGTAGCTACCAAACCATCAACAAATACCTCCCATTTCCATTCAAGAATGGGAAATGGTTGTAACAATCATGCTATATGTCTGTGTTCATTCTTCATATTTTAACATTCCATGCACCTAGGTATGTAATCAACCACATCTTTCTTCATTCTAGGCCATAAATACTGACCTCTTACCATTGCAATTGTCTTCTGGTACACTGGATATCTAGTGTATGGTACATTGTGTATTTCTTTCAGCACTATATTTATCATTTCTTGATTATCATGAACATAAAATTTATCCCTAAGCAAGTGAATTACATCTTCTTCCAGCCCATGGTCTTTAAATTTCAGTGGTATGTTACCCTATTGTAAGTTTTCTACAACTTATGCATAATGTTTGTATGACACTAAAATTTTTAGAATTCTACTTTTTAAATCTAAGAAATGCATGCTAATGGTTTTATCATGCATTTCATTCACCCTACTGCTAAGTGCATCGACCAATTTATTCTCTTTTCCCTTGATGTGCTTGATGTCTAAGTAATATTCACTGAGGAATTCCAACCATACAGTTTCTCTAGAATTTAGTATCGACTAGTCAAACAAGTGTTTAATATCACTATGATCTGTCTTTATCTTGAATTTTACCCCCATGAGATAATGCCTCCACATTTTTAAGGAATGAACTATGGTTGTCAACTCTAAGTCATGGGTATCATAATTTCATTCATTCTCTTTAATATTACTTGATTCATAATATATGACATGCCTATTTGATGTAAGGACCCCACAAATCCCTTCCTTACATGTATCTGTGCACATAACAAAATCCTCATTTGGATCTGGAACCTTTAAAATAGGCGCACTAGTCAATAATTCCTTCAAATGCTAGAAACTGTGTTCAAATTTTGTAGTCCACTAAAACCTTATTCCCTTATTTTGCAGTGAATTGATTGGATGTGTGATCTCGGAGAAACATTCAATGAATCTCCTATAGTATCCAACTAGTCCTATGAAGGATCTCACTTTTTAAACATTCTTTAGTCCATGCCACCCCTTGATTGCCTCAGTCTTCTCATGGTCCACCATTATTCCCTCCTTTGAAATGATGTGGCCCAAATAATGGATTTGTATTTGATATAATGTACACTTTATTAACTTGGAATACAATTGGTGCTCTCTCAATAACTGTAGCACCATCCTCAAATGATTCTCATGATCTTCCTCTGTCTTGGAGTAGATAAGAATATCATCCAAGAAGACAGTGACAAATTTTTCTAGATAATCTATGAACACTCCATTCATCGAAAACATACAAGTAGTTGGTGCATTTTTTAGGCCAAATATCACCACCACAAACTCATAATGGCCATACCTTGTCTTGAATGTTTTCTTGTTGGTGTCTTCTTCTATGATTCTCACATGATGGTAAACTGACCTCGAGTCAATTTTGGAAAATATCCTTTCTCCTTTTAGTTTATCAAAAAATATCATCGATATGTAATAGAGGGTACCTATTATTTATACTAACCTTATTAAATTGTCTAAGGTCAATACATAACCTTATCATTCCATCCTTTTTCTTCACAATGAGTAGTAGGGCACCCCAAGGTGAGACACTTGGGAGTATGTTCCCCTTCTTTAAAAATTCTTGTAGTTGCATATGCAACTCTTTAAGCTCCATTGTGCTCATTCTTTAATAATTTTTGGACACTGGGACAACTCCAGGAATTAAGTCAATAGAGAAGTCAATGTTTCTCTTTGGGGGAAATCCCATCAATTCCCCAAATAAATCTTCATATTCATTCATTATGGGATAATCTGTGAGACTTGGTTCCTTATCATTTGCTAACTCTTCTATATGAGTTGCATATATCTGGAACCCTTTCCCAAAACTTCTTTTCAACTACAATGCTAAATTTTATTGGACGAATGTAGGTCTTGGAATTCCTTGCACCATCCTTGATTTATCTTCCTCATCAAGGCACATGAAAGCCTTGTTGTAGCAATCTAGGACACAAATATTTTTTTCCAACCAATCCATACCAATTAACAAATCATATGACCCAAGTGGTATGATGTTCAAATTTTACTTAGTTCTAATTTCGTTCATGATTACTAGGAAATAGTTGAAAAGATCACTGATTTTCCACTTGGTTAAAGTCGGTAGATGAACCAAACAAGACTTTTCATACTTACATATCTTCAATTTAAATATTTCAACTATTTTTGGATCTATATAGTTCTAATTAGCTCTATAATTAATCAAAGTTGGTATGGGTTGATTATAAATATTACCTTCTACTGAAATCATGTGGGATTGGTAATTTGATTGTTTGTTTTCGAAAGCTACATAGATCCTTGGCATGATCCCGCACACATCATCCACTTTACAAACTTCTTGAATAGGATGCATAGTCCCCAACACTTTATGGGCTATTGTCCTGGCGTTTTCCCCAAGGAATTTGTTGTTTTATGTTCACCTTGTGCAAGTTGTCCTTGTTGATATGTTTGAGAGACATTTTTTATGAAAGATGTCTTCAATCCTTTCTTTCTTTGATCCATCTTGCCTCTCTTCTTATCACCATGTTCTTTTTGAAAATACGACCTTCCCTTGTTTTTTTCATACAAATATTTGGCCTTCCTCATGGTTTCTTCCAAGGGATGAGGCTCATCATATTAGATTTTACCTTTGTAAAATAATGGAAACCCACTCAAGAACCTTTTTATTTTCACATTTTCATCCTTTATGAAGTCCACATAGCTTAGAAGCTCCATGAGTTTCTTCTTATACTCCTCCATGTTCATATCTCTTGGCTTGATCTCAAAGAATTATTTCATCTTCTTGTCATAGTAGTGCTATGCCAAGTAATGCTGGTAGAAATATCTCTTGAATTTCTTCTAGGAAATTATCTTTTCATTAATATGTTTGAATTGCTTCAGTTGGTCCCACAACATTGAATCCTTCCCATGATTATGGTATATGAAATTCCTTTCCGCTAGGTTTGACGAGTAATTATGCAATTGGAAATACTTTCTCATTACCAAAATCTAGGAATTAGCATCTTATCTCTTCCTATGATATCCATAAAATGGTGGTGTCTTGAGCACCCTGATCTCTCCTTTCAAAATATCCGACTTAGGCCTCATCCCTTGATGTTTGAAAACTACCAAACTTGGGATGTTTATGACTCTGGATGTCCACACACTCTTCTAGTTAAGTGTCCCGATGAATTATTATTTCACAAGCACTACTTGAGTGCCTACATCCACTTTTTTCATCCCGCCTATCATGAAATTTGGATGCTACTATGTTGGCTGTGGAGCCTGATTATCTTCTTGATTCAGAGGTCCTTGATTTCAGCCGTGTTTATACCCCATGAAGTATTTACAGCCTAGAAGTATGTACACTCTTCCACGCGGGGGAGTGCAGAGGGGGGGTACCCCCTCTGCGGGGTTCGGGGGGGCTATCCCCACGGCTAGGGGGTCTGGGGGAAAGCGGGGGTTCTGGGGAAAATCCCCCGAAGGAAAAATTTCCTTGTAAATGTATATTGTAATTTCATTGTAAATCTGGACTGTTCATTATAATGTCGCATATCTAACGGTAGAGATTATGTTCGGGTTTTTTTTTTCCCTAGAAGGCAACCCTCTTTTATGAGAGAAATGTATTGCAACTATGGTTGATGGTGAATATTGTATTCTGAGATAGGAGACTGTGAGAGAAAGAAGAGGAAGTTACAACGGGTTTGCTATAGGTTGTATCCCTTCATATGATGGATAATAATAAAGGAAGGACCTGGCAATTTCTCTGGTGGATGTAGCCCACACTGGGTGAACCACGTAAATTTGTGTCTCTATTGCATTGTGTATCTTTTGTGTTTTGTTTCCACATTTGTTTTATTTTATTTCTCCACGGTCCTGTTTTTCTAACAACTGGTATCAGAGCGAAAGGTAACTCGTAGGGAAAGAGGGTTCCTGGTTCGAGTGGGAGCAATGTCAGAAGATGGAAAGTGTAGGGTCGAGAAATTTAACGGCCAAAACTACCAGTTATGGAAGATGCAGATGGAAGATTATTTATATCAGAAGGATCTATTCCTACCATTGGGTGGAGTAGCAAAGAAGCCGACGACCATGAAGGAAGAAGAATGGGAGATTCTTGACCGAAAGGCTCTAGGAACGATACGGCTGAGCCTGACAACGTCGATGGATTTCAATATTTCCAAAGAAAAGACAACGAAGGGTTTGATGGACGCATTGGCCAAATTGTATGAAAAACCCTCAACGTCCAATAAGGTATTTCTAATGAAGAGATTATTTAATATGAATATGTCAGAAGGTGGGTCTGTTGCAGATCATTTAAATGAATTTAATACGGTTACTAATCAACTAAGTTCTGTAAAAGTGGACTTTTATGATGAGGTCAAGGCTCTTCT
>SNQJ01S0194162.1:0-17673 GCA_010110895.2 Picea sitchensis | reverse complement strand
GAATGGTGATGTGTGGTGGAGAGGAGGGGACCTATCTACTCAATGTGGGCTTAGTTGTTCATCTATATCTATACACTCCATGTCTACTACCTGCGGGCCTCGAGACATCATCTCCTTAGTTACCCCTATGTTGGGGGGTAACCTATGGTGCTTGCATGGGGACACATGCTTTTCGTAGAGTGCATGAGAACCTCAACATCTCCTGGTATGAACTATGCCTACATATACTCAAGAAAAACATTAGAGCATCGAAGGGTGGCTAACTCACCCCTTATTTATATAAGAAAAACTTCAAAATCTCAAAAACACAAATCTGATATTTCTTAAAAGAATCTTTTTTGCATTTTTCATAAAATTTTAACTAACATGTAATGATTCAAGCAAATGAATCACAAAAACTATGCATAAATGCAAGAAAAAAAAAATGTAAATCCAAACATTTAAATGAATGCAACTAACCTACTATGAACAGACAAATGCAATGCATAAAAGTAAATGACCTACCTACTTAATCGGGGCTTGAGGCCCATGGAGATCAAGTCACAATGACAGAGGGTCGGAGGATATACCCATCAAATGGTAATATCATCTTCCTCCCATCCATGAGAGATAAATACTAAGTACCCTTTCTAGACTTCTTCTTGACGATGTAAGGGCCAAGCCACATAAATTCACTTTTCTTGTCGTATTTTGGCTTTCCCTTTCTTTTATCTCACATGAGTACAAGGATGCCTTCGTCGAACTCAACATATGGTATATATTCAATGTAAGGTTGTGTGGGAGGATATTCTTCGACTATACGTTTGATATATTTTCTCACTCTTGGTCCTTATCTGCATCCTTTTTGAAAATCTTGATTGATCCTAGGTCCTTTCCTTAATATTTCACAAGTTTCTCATAATATTTATCTGTCTTTGGAAATAGTGTATCAATACAGTCTTTTCCTACAAATGGTAAATGCCAAGGATCATACTCAATGACCTGAGGTGTCACATAATATTCTCAATCACTCCAACATTTGTGGCTATTTGGATCAACTACATGATTCTTGGCAATCGGTTGACTAAACATAATCTCAAATGTCCCATCCTCCATAGGGATATGCGCATGAGTGAGGTCCATACTGAGAAAAACACCAAGGGTGGAAGACCAACTTCTTGAAGGGATCCTGCCCCAAGAATTTGGTATGTCTATCACAACCACATTCATATTGATCTCAATGTGGGGAAATTCTTGTAAATAAACCCTCAAATCCTCTATGAGACCGAAAACCTTGACTTTCTTTGAATCAATGCCACAAATGTTTCCATAAGGATGGGTTATCCTTAAACCTAGTTGTTTCATGACCTTCAAAGGCATCACATTTTTTGAAACCCTGTATTCCAACATACAATTGTTCAAACAAAGACCACTTATGCCCAAAGAAATATAAAAAGGGGGATTTTCTTCCATTCAGTTCCCATGATACATAGTATTCAAACTTACTGGAGGATCCCCAAATTCATCTTGTATTTTTAAAGCCTTCAAGACTTCTTTCCTTATAGAAGGAATCTTGCACATCTCGACCATAGGTACCACCATATTCATCTTTGCAAATCATACTAGGCACGTTGATGTTTAGGTGAAGATACTCATTTGTTGGTATAGGTTGTGGAAGCAGGTTATTTACTGGAGGTGGAGGAAGTGAAGGCACCTCCTCATTGCTAGGGAAGGCAAGGATGGCACTTTATTTCTCCTAGAATATGTTAAAATCTCTTTTTTCCTCAACCTTTCCTTTAAAGGTTCATCCAATTGGCTCAATATTTCCAATCGAGCTCGCTTAACTGCCCGTTTCCTAGCTTCTTCAAGTTGCTCTTCTGTGATGTCAATGTATTCATCATCCTAGAGAGTGTAAGATGTATCAATGAAGTTCAACATGTCTGTAAAACATGTCTCTTATTCTTCTCTCTATCTTGGACACTCATGTTTCGAATGAGGTTCTTCACAAGGAAAACACCATGGTGATCCTTCCATGCTAACCATCCCAATAAGATTAAAGGTGCCATGTGATTTCACTTCTAGTTGTGGATCCGTTTTCCAACCTGCATTTTCCCTTTGTTATCTAACAAACTGAAGCCTTGGAGAAGAATGTTGCCTCTCTAAATTCATCAACTCGTTCATGATATGATTTTGGGTCTAGACAAATTGGCTATTCATTTGATCAAACTTTTGAGACAAAAGTGTGACTAGATCTTGTACACTGTTGGTTGACATATTTCTCTTAGGTTTTGTTTTAGTGTGAGGAAACTGAAAAGGATCGATATTTGAGATAATAATATGTTCTTCAATATGCATAGTATATTCTTTGTCCTTTTCCAAATTCTTGGGAATATTTTCCTTCAGGATAAAACCAATTTTTCCTTCAAAATCATTCAAATAAATAAGGAGAACGACTGCTTCTAGTGGGCACAGGTCCTTTGGGATTTGGCTATACAAATTTTCAAATCTAGCATTAAATTCCTTCATTATTTTGTTCTCTTTCTTTTTTATCTAGTTGAATTTCATCAATAGAATTCCACTGTCCTTCTTCATCGTCCATCTATTTTTGAACAACTTTGTGAAAGCCTCATATGTTTGCAAGTGATTATCTGGAAATCCTTTGAACCACTTTTTAGCATCTTCATCAAGAGAATTATCTAGTAACTTTATTGCAACATCTTCATGTTCTAGACTATTATCTTCCATGGCCACACCAATAACGTCAAGATTCTCTTCAGGTGTGGTAACATTGTTTCTGGTGAATTTGGGTAACCACTTGTGAGACTCGTTATGCATGTTATTGGGGTACCCAAGAATGGTTTCCATATTCAATAGCTTGTAAAGGTTTCTATCCAAAGGACAAGACAATGGGGGAAAAGGAAGACTTCCTTGAAATAAGGTTTTGACAACAGGTGAATTATGAGGAGGTCTTCTTTAGTAAACCTTGGAAGGATTAAACCTTCCTTTAGGAAGTGTCTTTTGGAAAGACATGTTCTTAGGTTATGGAGTCGCCAAATGAAATTTATGAAGAGATCACCAAAAGTGAAAAAGGGAACTTCCCTCAAATGGAGTCGTTGGGAAAGCTAAAGGCAATGAAATTAGGATAGACTTGCGAAGTGTCGTTATGGGATCAGAAAGGATTCAAAATCCTCCCCGACAACGACACCAACAATGTTATTGCACAATTTGTAGCTAGGGAAAATACCAACCCAAACAAAAAACTTGTAACACAATTGGGGACACCTATCACTATCAGCTCAATAAATATTCCCCTCGTTTTATTGATGGACAAGTCTAACCCAAGGGAGGCTTCCTAGGTGACCCTAGCGGGTTTGTAAGGGAAGAATCCAAGAGATGAAGGAAATACCCCTATAGGTCACGATTAAAGGATCTTGAGGGTTGATGGAGAATGAGTATAAGTCAAGCAAAAGGCTTTCAATTATTAGTGTCTGCAAAAAAAATGTTGGACAAGCCAAACCAAGAAAATATATGATCAGATAAACCCCAAGACAAGGGAGAAAACAACAAGAATTCTTGTCATCCAAAAATCTCAGCATATAACAGTGATATATCAACAACAACAAAATAATAATAGCTGCAAATCAAATCATCAAAATCAACATATACTATTGGATATCAAGGTTTGAAATTAGTAAACAAGATTCCAATGCTTAAACCGAGATTTTGATGTCAAATGAGAGTTGTAAAAGAGTGTTATCAACAATGTTTATGACAACCCTATGGATATAGCTAAATTTATCTACAGAAGAAAATTCAAACCACTAAAATTAGCAAGTAAACCATCAAAAAAATCCCTTTATCAGTAGATTAATTATCATAGCTCACAAGCAAATTTTAGTGGTAGAAAAGTGGAGAAATTGTATGAGAATGAGTTTTTACTACATACCTAATGGTTGTAGCTTAAAGTTTATTACAACAAACTAATAACTTGACAAAACAAGATGCCCTTGATGTAGAAGAGAGTCTAAAACAGGCATAATTCAAATCCAACTTAATCAATTACAAACACTCAATATTCAAGTTTACCAATGCAATAATTTACGTTCTATGGTTTAATTAGTGCCTTGTTATTGGGTGAATGGAGTCTCTTCCTTGGAAGGAAAACTAACCAAATAGGAAGAATACGTTTTTCTTGAGAGTTAATCCCTTATAAAACCCAAGAAAATAACAATCCTTCCAAATCGTCTAGCTTGGAATCCAAGATGAACTAGGGTTTTGTGATTCTCTAGGGGTGTAAAACCTCTTAGTTTCTAGAGAAAAAAAACCCTAGCTAAGCCTTGCAACAAGGGTGTAAACCTTATTACTCCTTGTGGCAAGCCTTATATCCCTTCAATAGAAATGAAGAATAAACTTTGGTGAATGGTGTAAGCTCTTTTACTCCTCCTAGGGTTTTAATATATATTTCTTGAATTTAAACAAGCAAGATGACAATAAATTACATAAATTACTCACCAAATCCAAGAGATAGCATGAAAGAAAACCCTTACTACCAAAAATCATCCAACGATTTTCCAAGAAACACCATCAAGATAATTTTCTATCCTTTATTGCTCCAATAGAAAAGAATTTCATCCATTATGACAAGAAAAGGAGAGGCCAAAATTCTCGAAGAGGGCCAGAATTGCAACACAAAGAGTAATAATATCAAGTGATCAGTTACGTCCAAGTGAAAAATGACTTGCCTCTATTTAAAGAGGAAAACCCAAGTCATAGTTTGTTCACATTACAATTAAATCCATAATTTTAGGCTAAAAAACAAATTAGAATGCTTAACTAGCATAGAGATTTGTTCTTTTTTCCCACATAGGCTAAAAAATGACAGAAAATAGAAAAACGATGGCATGTAATTGCATAAATATCCTCTCCAAGGTGCCACATGTGAAATTAATCCTCCAAAGGCTAGGACGTCAAGCTACGAAGGTGCCACATCATCCCCAAATCAAGCTATAATGTTGGGCTTCAAGCCCACAACACCACCAAGTGCACCAAATGTGCCAAACGTCCCCTCAAAAGTGTGACATCATGCTACCCAAGAGGAACGTTTGGGAATAGGACGGTGATGTCCTCTTCTCTTCACGTTCTCGAGCCTCAGTCATGTGCTAGGGACATCATCCAAGGTGCAATGTTCATCATCCTATGCCTCCAATGTGTGGGAGGAAACATCCATTCGGTGGGATTTCATGCCCATATGAAGGTCCAAGTGGCTTAGTCCCTTCATGAATGACTTTCACCGGGAAAGGTCCCACAAAGACAAAACAATACGCCCTCCAAGGGTCCACAAGTCATATGACTCATGACAAGTGAGCCACATTTAATAAAATAACCACCCAAACAAGTGCATTAAGTACTCCCTTTTAAAACTAAACAAATGCTTAAAGACCTTATAAACTTTTCCAAATTTATCTATGGGAAGGGTGTCATGGTGCCCTATTGGGTAGGCCAATCCCCAAGTTAAGAAAATTTTCCCAAGAAGACCCTCTCTACAAAATGTAGTGAGTATGAGGTGGATTGGGGTAGTACTTTTGGGCATGGGTTTCCTGACATATCAAGGGCTCATATTGTCTCATTTATGGGTGCCTTTGTGGAGGGTGAGATACATCCCTTCATCTGCAATGCAACATTTTTCCAAGCCATTTATTTGCCTTTATCTTTTATGGTTTGACCATTGAGTGCTACATGCAATGAAAAGAAAAATAACACTGCAATTCCACTTGAATTTAGACACATTGATTTCCATATGCACTGGAAATTAAAGGACACCGCAATGCAGTCCCCCATCAAGCATGACATTTTTATTTATCTTTTTTAAAATGTCTCTCATGTTTATGGAGAAGTGTTTCATGTCTCTCAAGACCTTAGGGCGAGCATCTATAAGGATAAATTATTGCTTTTGAATTTTACAGTGCTAGTTACAAAACCTCTGGGCCTTTATCCCCTTCTTCCCATGAAATGAGATACAAGCCCTTCTTGGGATCAATGAACCCCAAAACCCAAAAGATGAGAAAACAGAGGGGAAGAAGTGTGGAAAGTGGTAAGAATGAGTGGGAATGGTAGATGACCCTTCAAGGTTACTCCCCAGTAGCAACCCTTTTCCTGAGGATGACCAACTTACTAGGATACCATGTCAACCACCAAGTTGAAATAAGGAAAAATGTATAATTTCCAAGCAAGTGTTCCATAATCAAGAAGGATCCTTTGCAACATTCTCAAATGCTTCAATTACTAAAGTGACACTTACCATGAGACTGTACCTTTTACCTCATGAAGCAAGACCTATTGTCCTTTATGGAACAGGATAGTGTGGCAGACACTACTATGCTACTGACAATTAATGGTGATGTGTTGTGGAGAGGAGGGGCTCTGTCTGCTCAATGTGGGATCAACTGGTCATGTGGCTCTCGACACTCCATATCTGCTTGAGGAATATAATGGATCTATTTTGCAATGGGGATGAGGGGAGTGGGTTGTGGTCCCATGAGCCTCGAAAGTGATCCAGGGGATCAAATTTTTCTCAAAATTCAAAGTGCTCGGAATCGCTTCAAATCGAATGGGTGCGTAGGCCTCTCATCACGAACCCAACGCAACTCATTCAGGTTCAAATGGACATCGGATGAGAGAGATATCACGTTCTGTTCAAATCGTCAAACAGGCAAAAAAAAATGTGTTGACTATACAGTCCGTACAGACCGTACAAAAGTTGAGTTGGTAGGGTCGTACGACACGTGGCAGGTGTTGGGTGGCAGTCGTGTGGAAGAATTAACGTCTAACACGTGGCATGTTTGTGGCAAATGTATTGGTGACACGTGGCCCAAGCAAGGGTCGCCACGTGTCACCTAGGCATTGGATAAAACTTGTGTAGTCAGCAGGAGTCGACCTCGTGACCTCCGGGCAAGGGAAGAGCTTTGGGAAGGGCCACCCAACCGGTGCGCCCACCATTAGTTCTTAACATATCAATGGTTTAAAATTTATTTGAGCTTGAAATGTGTAACAGTTGGGCGCGGTCTAGGTCGGGGCCAAGCCCCGGCCCCCGGTCACATATAACCACCATGTAACCACCACCACGCTTGCATTTTTCAAATGAATTCGGAGCCCGCATGCTTGACACTTGGCGCGTTACCATAGTTTTAAACCTTGGCCCTTTTTATTGTGCGGGTGCGGTCATATGGTAAGCCACATGCCCAATGGTTAGGCGGTTAGGGGCTAGGTTCCCTAACCGTCCTACAGTTCACACAGTTTTGTGGTTATGCACCCGATGCTAGGTTTTAGCACAAATATGAGCACAGAGGCTAGGTTGAGGACACAAAGGTGCATTTTGGCGATCCATAGACAACAAGTTTGAAGGGGAACTTCCAGGAAGCCTATCTTCTTCAATTTCTGGCCAAATCAGGTGCCGAAAAAGCCCAGCTAGGGTTTTTTGGACGTTCTAAAGCCATTGGAGCCATCTATTTGGAATTTTGAGCATTGTAAAGTACATATTTTAGCACTTTGAGAAAATAATACAAAAGATCCATTGGAAGCTGGACCAAGAGATGTAGCCCAAGAGAGGGATGAACTCCTTTATCATTTGTTGTGTTATGTGTTTACTGTTCACTATTATTTGCTTCTTATTATCTGCATATTGAATGTGTAACTTCTATATAAATTGTGTTTGCAAATTGATCATTTTGCATAATAACACTTGAATTAAAACTTGCAAATATTTTCAAAAATACAAGCCTTTATCATTTTCAGATCAGAAAGGCTAGATAGGAAATCAATTCCAAGTCCAAGAGATGAATTTAAGAGGGAATCCCCGAAGGATCCAAAACATAAATCCAAATAAAAATAAGTATCAATGGAAGGGGAAGGAAAAAATACTTACTTGTATGGTACTAAAATGAAGTAGGGGGAACCAGACGCTTGCTTGAACCAGGATGATGTAGTATCTCCAAATACTTTGTAGAGTGCGGAGCACAAGGAGACTTGGCATGGACTTGAGTCCTAAGAGAGTGGTCTCTCTACATCTCCCCATTGTCCTTCCTGATCCAGATTCGGTGTTTTACTGTTTTATTGACTTAACAAAATCCTTGACTAGTTGTCCATAAAGGTGGCATTGACTTTGAATGGTGATAGTTCCCATGAGATCCTCGAACATCTTTAGACCCGCATCCCTATATATCCTAAAGATTTATAAGAGAGTTTCGCTTCATAGAAAAACCCTAACGCATTACCTATCTCAAGGAATACATCCTCGGACCACAACAGAACTGGCAGCCTTGGAAAGTAGATCCAGACATGGGTAAAACTTCAAGCCTCTCTGATTTTGTGTCAAAGGTGACGGTTCAGTTTTTCAAGAATAGGTCCTGAGTTCCCCAATTCTAGCGAGAATTTAGTATGTCTTCCACATCCAAGTTAGATTTCAGAAACCATCCCATCCAATCTTTAGAAAGAACCAGGATTTGTGGTTCATACCCTACCAAGGGGGGAAATTTTTGTCTGGTGCATTTTTTCAAAGAATCAGGAGACATACGTCTTCTTACAAACTGGCCCACTAGAGCTCTAGATTGCATGTTCATGATTTCATCCAGCTGAACATTTTCACCAAGAATGATATTTGTGCACACATCCTTCTACTTTATTCATCTTCTGTTATTTCTTTGATCTACCAAAAATTCTAAGATGGGAGACTCCACAGAAAGGGGAGATATTGTTTGCGAGAAACCACTCATCATCTCAACTAATAGGAAATTCCTGATAAAAATCTTGGCTCGAGGCTCCGCTAATAGAGAAAATATGAAGGGATCAAGAGTGATTTTTTGATTCATAAGATGGAAGCCCTCCCCATTTTTTTGAGTGCTTTTATCCACCCACGAAGAGTCATGAGAACTAGAAATTGAAAAAAACACATGAAATGACTACGAGAGGATTTACAAGATCTGTGGGAGGCTTACCTTCAAGGTTCGAACTAACATGGGAAATTTTAGCATAAGTGGAAGATGTCCTATCATCTGATTATGGCATGATCTCCCTAGCTGATTTAATTATGGAGGGTGTGTCCTACACAGATTCCAGCTCCAACAATTGTTGGAATACTTGATGTGAGGCCCTTGATCCCATAGTGGTCCAAACAAGCCTACCCTACAATGGGTCCTACGAGTAATCAACCAACCCATCCTCCATGTGCACACGATCTCGATCAAGGTGTAATACAATTTGCAGAGGGTGACATCATTTCACTATGCGATGATCTTTAGAGATGGTGTGAGTAGGATGGGAAGAATGGMAGAAACACTAGTGGTAGAGTCATCCCTCCTACTTATTTATTTGATTAATCAACTCTAATTCATTGACGAGTATCTTATTCATATATAATAAAATGAGTTTCTTATTTTATTGTATTGCTCAATATTGTAAAATGTTATGTTGTTGATTAATTAATATATGGATAATTTRTATTGTTACAAATAACATGTGTAATCAATTGGAATGCATCAATGTAACAATTATATAAAAATGCAATAACAAAAATATTCAAATCAATGTTATTATAAAAATATTTGATTATGAAGTGATTAATTGACAATTTGTAAAAAAAAACAATTAATTAAAAATATACACATATCGGTGCATTGTATTGTTTTGAACTTACTAAATGATGTGTGTCGTAAAATAGACACCAGTGCATTTTTATGAGTAATAGGCACTAGTACCTATTAATTACATTGAAGCACCAATGATAAAATTGTGAAAATACATTGTTATTTTACATGACATAACTCAAGATTATATTTATCATTTCAAAATATTATGGTGCGCATAATTATAATATGAATCAATGATTTACATATAATATATGCATCGTTTCTTAGTAACAAAGAATGGTGTCAATATCTCACCACAGATTTTCAAAATTTCACTTCCCTCCAGTGCACATGGTAATATAGGCACTGGTGTGTGCAAATTATATGTTATGAACCAACGCTTTGAGAATGATAAAAAATCAATGAATACAATCCACTTTGAAGGGGAAACCTCCTTTTACAATATATCCAATTCAAAAGACAAGATAAGAATTGCTTGAAGCAACAAAACCCTAAGATCGATACTTTGATACCAAATGTTATGATCCAAAACCTTAAAATATCAGAATAAACCAGAAGAACACACCATGTACACCAATGTGAGCATGAAGTACAACTCCAATATAGATAAGAGAGATAAGTTACACAATAAATCCTTAAAGAACAGTAGAACCTCGTCCAAATACACAAATACATTCATACATCACAATTCACATCTCCCCAATAATGAATACATGATCTTTATATACACAGATTCACACACTACACATGAGATACATTTACTATTAGGCCAACCCTATTACATATAAATTTACACATTACATGTACATTTATCCCCATATATTCCCCCCTTGGGTTCATATCATATACATTTAACCCCATGTATACCCCCCTTGGGTCATAACAAAAGGCCAAAGATCCAATAGAAGGGATCTGTGTACCCATTTGAGTCATAATTCATGATCCTTGAGATCAAGAAGCTTTGTTTTGGGCATAAGGTCATTGTTTTTCCTCCCTTGGCCATGGTATAGACCTCGGTACCCAATTTTATTGTGAAAAACATAATAATGGTGCCAAAGTTCCCTATACAGGTCTTTTGTGATTGATTGAGGACTACTACATGAAGTTTGATCCTAAGAAGATTCAAATAGTACCTTAGCACCTTATTTTCCTTCCCTAACCATGTTCAAGTTCGTAAGTGCATTATGTGGTGCCCAAAACCTCCTAATGGCTCTAAGGGTCTAACCTAGAGGCCTAAAGACCCAACTCTAGTGCTCACAACCTACAAATGGTGCCCATATCCCAATCGAAGGTTGAAAATCTTTTAGAGAAGTTTTAAGTGGTGCTTCAAGGCTTCGTTCATGGCCATCAAGTTCAAGAATATTTGTTTAGGACCTAGGGCCATTGTTTTCCTTCGTGTTTCCTCCCTGCATGGTACAATTATTGACTCCCACTCTTATTGTGAAAAACATACTAATGTTGTCAACAATCCCAATCAAAGTCCTTTTTATGGCCATGGAGCATGAGAAAGCTTCATTTAGGGCATGGGGCCCTTGTTTTCCTCCCCTAGCCATGGTACATGCCCTAACTCCCATATGTGTTGCAAAAAACTCCTAATGGTACCCATATCCCACTTGGAAGCCAAAGATCCTTTAAAAAAGATTTGTGTACTGGTATATGCCCTGCGACCTATTTGTATTGTGCAAAACATACCAATAGCACCAAAGATCTCCCACAGAGGCCAAAGACTCCCTACAAAGATCTGCCACATAGACCAAAGATTCCCTACAGAGATCTTGTGTAGTTGTTCAAGAACTGCTACATGAAAAGTAATCCTTTGGAGATTCAAATAGGGCCTTGGCACCTTATAATCCTTTCCTAACCATTTTCAAAGCTCCAAGTGCATGCATATTGGTAATATGAAGGAGTGTTTCAATCTATTTTCATCGGGTTATGAAAAGAAGAAAAATTGGTGAAGCGCTTAGTTCATTAAAGCCACAACACCATAAAACATTCCAAAGTAACGTGGGTTTTCATAGCAATTCTATCATCTTTCTAATTCTATCACTAATACGCACATAGTGGCTACAGCGAAAACAATGAAGTGATTTCCAATAATTGCAATACATACCTACTAACTTTATCGTTTGAGCCTCAAGTAAAGGCGTGGGTGGCAGGGTCTCCCGCGAGGGATTATTAACTCCATTATTGTGCATTCGGGCAATCAAACGCACAAGCAAAATGCTAACCGTTGACTTTGCTTCTTGTGCGTGCCTAAATACAGAGTCGATTTATGTTCAAACTAGAAAAGGAAGGGGTATTTAATGGGCTAAAAACTAGAAAAGGAAGGGGTATTTAATGGGCTAAAAATAATCAGTTTGATGTGTAACATTCAATATTGTAGTATAGTAGAAAAATGAAGGCGTATTTAATGGGCGAACAATAACTAACTTGTTGTGTAACATTCAATACTGTAGCAATAATGGCATTCAATACTATAAATAACCTGTTGTGCAGCATTCAATACTTTAGTAGTAGTAGGTGGCATTCTCAATGAATATATCAAGGGGTATTTAATGGGCTAACAATAATCAGTTTGATGTGCAACATTCAATATTGTAGCAGTAGTAGAAAAAGGAAGGGGTACTTAATGGGCAAACAATAACCAACCTGTTGTGTAGCATTCAATACTGTAGCAATAGTAAGTGGCATTCAATACTGTAACTAACCTGCTGTGCATCATTCAATACTGTAGCAGTATTAGGTGGCATTCAATACCAGTAGCAGGTGATATATACATCATTGAATATATCAAGGGATATTTAATGGACTAACAATAATCAGTTTGATGTGTAGCATCAATAGTAAGTGGCATTCAATACTGTAACTAACCTGCTGTGCATCATTCAATACTGTAGCAGTATTAGGTGGCATTCAATACCAGTAGCAGGTGATATATACATCATTGAATATATCAAGGGATATTTAATGGACTAACAATAATCAGTTTGATGTGTAGCATCCAATACTGTAGCAGTAGTAGAAAAAAGGAAGGGGTACTTAATGGACGAACAATAACCAACCTGTTGTGCAGCACTCAATACTGTAGAAGTAGTAGGTGGCATTCAATATTGTAACCAACCTACTATGCAGCATTCAATACTGTAGCAGTAGTAGGTGGTATTCAATACTATAGCAGTGGCAGGTGATATATACATCCTTGAATATATCTTGACCTATATACCAAAATCATCCAACCATATATATACCATATATACCAGTCTCCTGAACATTGAATGCTAATCAACAAGCTGGTTATTATTCTCCGTAAATAAATAATACATCACAAACTGGTCGTAGGTAATGCATCCTTAGTGTTTTTTTAAAGCTAATTTCGCCCCCAAAATCTGTTTCCTGTGAAGATTGGAATGGTCTCTCCTGAAGAATAGAATGGCCCCAGCTAAATCCATCGTGCGCCGTCATAGTTCTTCTGTGGTGTCCAAGTAGAAGCCATGGATGTCAACCCCCATAACTGGTTGCCCTGGGTTTGAGCTACAATCTAGAGCACTTAGAATATAAGTCGTTGCTGCACCCGATTCATATGCATTAAGAGTTGGGGGTATGATCAACAATGGCGGCTGAATCCGTCAACTGAGAGATGTCATATTTGGTGCAGGAAAAATATCTGAAGAGAACACATAGAAACATCATCTAGTTGTCCGTTTGAATTTCAGTTTCGGGTGCCATTTTCAGAGGATTTGAACTCAAATATTTAATAGGAATATTTGCAGATGCTAATTGCTGGTTAATTGCAGTTCAAAAATGGCATCCAAATGCCAGGGATGGGAGGTTTTTGTTGAAAGAGTTTTACTCCTTCCTGCCTAAGGTAAAAGTATTATGTTCTCTCAATGTAAACACATATGTTCATCGATGTTCAAAATGTAAACATATATGTTCATCGATGTTCAGCTTGAGTATAGCAATTCATAACAGCAAGCAATATACAGCCTGTTCTGCTGTGGCAAGCGGCTGTATATACACAGTCAGATATCCTGGTATATATATAGCTATATGCAATATATAGCTTGCTATGTTTGGTAGGAAGTATATACATTCAACTATGTATATACTGTTTGTTTCAGCATTCAATGTTAAGTCTGATCATTCAAGAATTTAAAGTTGATATGAACAAAAGTTTTATAAGAACGACTGTAGATAGACGAACTACAGTCATAAAAATAAAACTAAAAAATATCTTAAAAACATTTCATTACAAATGAATTTTGAAAATCACTTAGATCTAGATTTAGATCTAGATGAAAAATCAAACATCAAATTGATGTATGAGATTCCTTTATTTGTGGGACAAGAGACCCACTCCACCCAATTATTTGATTAATAAAATCTAAGGAATGAAATTATTACATAAAAGCTTTTAAATGGTCATACTAATAAAATCAATAAAAGCTTTTACTGTGATTACTGTCCCCAATGTTGAAGGTACTGGAGTTGAGAAATCAGTTTGGTTTTATCTTTAGTTGAAGCCAATATATAGAGAAACATCAGTCTCTATTGAAGTCTCTTCATCTGGTTGAAGCTGAGTGCATGCAATTTATTAAGGCAGGGAAGGTCCGGGTAGACCAAATGCCTTTATTAATTGGCAAAAGTGAAATAAATGGTGCGTTTGTATCCAAGACAATGTCCCGGACGAAAAGCCTCTGGCATTCTTCAGAACAACAAATTAAAACTAAAGATTATCTACATTTTTTACTAAGTGAAGAAGAAATTTGTGAAGAGACAATGGTTATGGAGTTTTCTGTCTAAGTCTTTTTTATTCTAAGGTTTTTGTTTGAGATATTAAGAAATACTCGTAATTTCATTAGATATTGGTAAATATCTTTCAAAAAAATTCTGTTGAACCCCCTCTCAATACATATTTGTAATAAAAGAAACTTTTATTTTTTTACGCTGAAAGGCATATATCTATTGGTAATGGGCACAATTAATCATCTTTTAATCTAAAATTCTAATCTGATGACTAACAATTAAAGATGCTGGAATATTCTTAGTCGTCCTCCCAAATCAATGAATGTGATTTACTCTTCATAATTTCCTTGTATTTTGGATTATTAACCACGAATTTCCTCATCTGTCCCTGCATTTTCCTCAGGCATTTTAGCGGTCTACCTGTTTCATATGCCTTTCTGCGTTCATCAGTCACAATTATGTGACTGTACTAGTCCTATTTTCACTAGCTACTTTTTTTATACCCCAAATACTTATAAATGATAAGATATTGCTTAACAAATTAACACCCAATATTATAAAGTCCATTTGTTTACAACCTAACCTTTATAATATTTACAATGGACGAAGAAAACAAGCGAACGTATAGATGTTCCCAGATGGAGATGGCTGATAAAATGGAAGTAAAATTAGAAGATGAACAATTGGTTGAGTTGAGATTTATTAGTTAGTTGATGTTTGTTTACAACCTAACCTTTATAATATTTACAATGGACGAAGAAAACAAGCGAACGTATAGATGTTCCCAGATGGAGATGGCTGATAAAATGGAAGTAAAATTAGAAGATGAACAATTGGTTGAGTTGAGATTTATTAGTTAGTTGATGGGACTTTTTATTATTAATATAAATTCGATTCATAATGAAATGGTGTCTTTGGACCGGTGGGAACTTCACTTTCCCAAGATTCCTACTGAGTTGGTGCCTTTGGACCGCACGAAATTTTACTTTCTAATGATAATGAGGTGGTCGTAGACGGAGAGATTGTTGATAAAATAAAAGTAAAATTAGAGGCCTTTGGACCTCATGAAATTCCACTTTCCATTGATAATTAGGAGGTCGGAGATGTAGAGATTGTTGATAAAATAAAAGTAACAATAGAAAATGAATAGTTAATTTCACTGTCCATTGAAAATTAGGTGTCGGAGATGTAGAGATTGTTGATAAAATAAAAATAACATTAGAAAATGAATAGTTTGTTGAATAGTAATTTATTAATTAGTTAATGGAAATTTTTTTATTATTATTGATTAAATTTGATTCTCAATGCCATAGTGTCTTTGGAGCTAAGAAAACTTTATATTTTATGTTTTTTTTTTTTTTTTTAAATGATTGATGATGAAGTGTTAGTGATGAAATTTAAGAGTTGTTTTTTAATTTTAAGTGGAAGGATATATTAATTTAAATTTTTTTAATGATGAAAAGTTGTAAAAGTAATTGTATTTTAATTAAGTAAGAATAAATTAGTAATAAGTTTTATAAAATAATTATTTTATAAAATATCATTTTTCTAATTTTTTACATTGTTAAAAATTAACTAATAAAAAAAAAAAAGTATATTTTAGAAACCAATAATAAGTATACTTTGTAATTACAAATGTAATCTTGGGTTATATTTACATTAAAAATAAATAAATTTCATAAAAAATGAGGCACTTTGAGAAATTTCAATGTTAAAAATGACAATATAAAGTTTAGTATACAATGTCAGAATCACAAGTTTTTTGTTGTTAGCACCTATATAAGAGAGGGTTTGTTTTATATATCCATATACTATATCATATCTTGAGCATATCGCAATCATGTTTAACCATGGGAGTCAATATCCTTTAAATTCGCAAGCACAATTGGTATGTTCATTATAAATTTCATTAGAAAAGAAGAAATTATAGTAAACCTTATAGATTTTGTTGAAATGATCTAGGTGGATATCCGTGACCACCCACTTATTCCAACTAGCTCAAAACAATCTTCTGGCAATTTACTATTTTTAGTAGTTTTTCATTAGTAATAAGTAAGAATAAATTAGTAATAAGTTTTATAAAAGAATTATTTTATAAAATATCATCTTTCTAATTTTTTAATTGTTAAAAATTAACCAATCAAAAAATAAGTATATTTTAGAAACCAATAATAAGTATACTTTGTAATTACAAATGTAACCTTGGGTTATATTTACATTAAAAATAAATAAATTTCATAAAAAATGAGGCACTTTGAGAAATTTCAATGTTAAAAATGACAATATAAAGTTTAGTATACAATGTGAGAATCAAACGTTTTTGTTGTTATCACCTATATAAGAGAGGGTTTGTTTTATATATCCATATTATGCTACTATATCATATCTTGAGCATATCACAATCATGTTTAACCATGGAAGTCAATATCCTTTAAATTCGCAAGCACAATTGGTATGTTCATTATAAATTTCATTAAAAAATAAGAAATTATAGTAAACCTTATAGCTTTTGTTGAAGTGATCCAGGTGGATATCGGTGACCACCCACCTATTCCAACTAGCTCAAAACAATCTTCTGACAATTTACTATTTTTAGTAGTTTTTCGGTTCCTAAACTTCTGGGCCATTTTGAGGACCTAAATGAAGTTTTTTTGAGATAGAGCACCTCAATGATAGCAAAAATCTCTAATTGAACCCCTAAAATAAATCTCCTCGACAATACCTTTCAAACAAGCTATTGTGCGCCCCAAACGAAGATCGTATGCCAAAGTTATGCCCCTGATAAGTTGACACACCAAACTACTCAAAACGAGGTCCACAA
The DNA here is from genome assembly GCA_010110895.2 of Picea sitchensis. Classification (NCBI taxonomy): domain Eukaryota; kingdom Viridiplantae; phylum Streptophyta; class Pinopsida; order Pinales; family Pinaceae; genus Picea; species Picea sitchensis. The sequence continues at coordinate 486 of SNQJ01S0194162.1, read as the reverse complement.
AACAGTTGGATTTTCATTTTCCAAGGTTAGGGTTTTGGACTTTCTTTATGTTAAAAATGCCTTTGAAGAATCATTGTAATAATAATATTCTTGTGAATGCGAGTAGTTGTCACATCTCTTCTCAAAGATAAGTTATCACCATTCTAGCCAGTATTTCACTCTGTATTTCTACAGTTTTGTACATTTCGCTCATTAATATAAATTGTGCATTTCTTTATCTCTATGTTTATGGTTTTATCTCTGATATATATATGTTATATTATTGTCTCTCTTGCAATATATCTGTATATTTCTATGTTATACCTCCACTTTTATTTTGTGCCAAAAATAATCTAGATCAGTGGTATCAAAGCAAATTGTTCTTGATCATTTTTTTCAATGCATGTCCCCGACGAGGTCCAAGTATGGCAAGTTGGGTCTCGAGCTTATCCCTCTTGAGGACAATCTCTCTCGCACTCCCAGGAAACCCTCAATGGCGGAAGAAAA
>SNQJ01S0194161.1:0-17673 GCA_010110895.2 Picea sitchensis | reverse complement strand
AAGGAACTCCCTTAATGAAAACATCCCAAGGTACCTGATCTAACTATGACTCATGCAGACTCATTACATTATTAACCCACGCAGGGGTGCGGAAATTTCGTTTACAAAAATTTTAGTGCTGGAACATCAGATACCAAATAGAACCAAATATTGTCTTCAACATGGATGAATACTTCATGGCACATGAGTTGACCCCTAGCTGAATAGGTGGTCAACAGGTCCTTGTCTCATGTCCCCTGATAGAGAGTTTTTTAGCCATTGAAGAGGAAAAAGAGTGCCTAGCTGTAGCTACACTCCTTCCTCCTCTTCTCCCTTTGCTAGCCGTACCTGTTTGAGTTCAAGAAGGAGAAGACGTCCCAGGCCTAAGTTATCTACACTTAGGGCCATTTTATTCTAGGGTTTGATGATAGAGCCTTGCTGTAGCAACACTCTCCCTCATTTGACTCTCTTGTCTTGACTTTATCTTTCATGCTATCCGTTTTTTCCATCTAAGGAAGGAGGAGAGAGCACAAGGCCTTGCTATAGCAACACCGGAGTGGGCCTCTCTTCCCTAGGGTTTTGTCTTTGAGGCCTTGCCATAACAACACTTCAGAGCTCTTCCCTCTAGTCTTTAGCCATCTTCCTTCAACCCTTGCGTCCTCCTTTAATTTGACTCCATTTTACCCTAGAAGGCATTGATCCTAAGACCTCCAGCATTGAAGTGAAATTGATCAAAGCAACTCTCAAAAACCCTTTGAAATCTTAAACCCTAACTACACTAACCCTAGCTCTAGCTAACCCTACTAACCCTAGTTGCTGACGTCATCATTGGTTATTACATCTTTATTGCAGCAATGTTTCGTCTTTTGAGCAATTGAATGGTGATTTAGGCATAAGTTAATTGAAGTGTTGGTTTATTACATTGAATGCCACATCATTTTAATAATTATTAATGAAGTGACATGATCTTTATTGCTATTAATAAACATTGACTCCGTCAATATTTATATTCAAATTGCTTATATTGAATATCAGATAGTCGTAGATATATATGAAGTACCAACCAAAGCCTGCATATATCAGTTTATTGTTGCTTTGTTCTTGGGCAGGGATTCTACTTGGTTATCTTTGTTGGCTATAAGCCGGACTATCTGTTTTGGCGGTGATCTGTGAAGGGGGAAACTTGTCATTGTCTGATTATCCTTTAGCCTCTTCAAAACCCCAGGTCACCGGGGACGTCTCCCCTGGGCCTTACCTCCCTAAAGAGAAAGAACCTCCCCGTCGTGGTGACATTGGGTGGGATAGGTTCCTGTTACGCCAGTTTGGCCTCCTACTTTATAGCCTTTCTTCCTAGCTATAAACTGTGCGATAACAGGCCCCAAGGTGCTAAGCCACTGCACACCTAATATGATATTAGTGTCGGGAATGTCTTCTACATAGAAATCCCATGTCAAGGTGTATCTGCCCAATGTCAAGCTCATCCTTGGAATATACTTGTCACAAGCCATAGTGCGCCTTCCTGCTACCTCAACCAAGAATCCCTCAAAGTCTACTGTGGGAATATGTCTCCTCTCTACCATAACAATATCAATAAAATTATGACAAGCTCCTCCATCGATTAATACTGTTGCTCGTTGTCCCTGTTATCCCCTATCCTAGGGATAACTAAGGAGATTATGTCTCGAGGCCCACAGGTCCTAGACATGGAGTATCGAGAGCCATATAACTTGAGCTTTGCCCTGGAGGGCCCATCTTTTCTTCAGCGCCTCCTATCTATCAGCAACAGTAACATCCATCCCATCGACCTGGTTCTGAAGTAGCAGTGGGTCTTGCTCCATCAGATAATGAGTCCGAGTATCATGGTATGTGTCACTCTGATTCTCAAAACATTTGAATATATGCATTAAATTCTCTGTTGTTCATGACGTTTGCTTGGAAATTATGCTCTTTAACTTGTCCATACCTTGGGGGGATGACAGAGTGCCCTAGTAAGTTGGTTCCCTTAGGGATGAGTTGGCACTGTGTGGGTCCATGAAAGATCATCGTCCATTCCTTCCATATTTACCACTTTTCATCATTATCCCCCTCATCTTTCCCCTACATTGGTTCAGGCATTGGGTTTGCCAAACTATTAAGGGTTGTACCTTGCCTTGTGGGAAGAAGGGGCTAAAGGCCCAGAGGGTAAAAGTAGCTGGCAAAAGTTAAAAGCCAAAGTGAAACCTTGAGATGCTTCGCCCAGGGATTCCTGAGAAGAAATAAATGGCTTCTCAACAAGAAAAGGGGACCCATAAAATAAAATAAAACTCAAGATCTAGTTGGTGGATAGGAGGTCTCATCATGAGCCGACCTATTAGGTCCATGGGCATGTAGCGGTATGACACTGCCATCCATCTGGTCACCAAGCCAGGGTAGTGGCTCTTCGTGGCATAGCCAAGAGAAAGGGGGTCTTATCACGAGCCAACCTTCTCATCTTCGTGAAATGCTTGTGGGTAATGCTGTCACCACTGGTCACCACGCCAGGACAGTGTCCTCCAGCTATTCTTTTGAAAAGAAAAAACAATAAGACAAAGAGTAAAAGGCATTGAATGGGATAGAAAACAATGGCATCCATGACAAGGTGAAACTCGCTCTCTACAGAGGCACCCACAGGTAAGGCCTACATTTCCCTGTTATCACTGCACCCCTGGCCCAAAGATCCCCTACGCCATCTCATGCATTTACAGGACTTAGGTTGGTCTTCACCTGGGAAACACCCTACACCTGAGGAGGATTATCCCAATAGGACGTCCTGAGATCCTCTCCAAACCTGGCTTGTTAAACTGCATAATGTCTTTGAGCATTTGTTTGGGTAAAGGGGGGTTTGATGCACATGTTTGGGTAACTTGATTATTAGATGTGATTGACATTGCTATGATCCCTATGACTTATGAGCCCATGGAGGGCGTACTTTGTTGTTGCTGCAGGACCATGCTCGACGGACAGGTACATATGGGGAGATGATTAGTTCAGACCTCCATGGGGCTAAAATCCCACCAGATGGATGCTGTGATCCCAGCCAGGGGCAGAGGGACACCAGGGGTTTGCACTGAAGAAAAAGATGGACGTTCCATCAGAGACACTTTGGAAGGCCTGGACCTAGGGGTTTCTTGCCCTTCCACCATGACGTTGGCCCTTGACGTCATCATATTGAGCCTTGGCGTCATCCAGTTAGGGTTTTGGTATGAGGACGGCTTGGTTGGAACGTGTTGCAGCTTCTAAGGCTTTTTGAGGCCTAACGTTTCACTTTGGAGGCTTAATGTTCCATGAAGGGGCCTAACATCACCCTAGGAGGGGCAGAACGTCATTCCTTAAGAAAAAATTAGGGTTTTAATTGTTAATTTTATGTAAAACTGGATTTTTGATGTAAACTAGCCATGTCGGCTTTTTTGGACCTAAAATGTAATTAAAGGTTATTCATATTGTATAAATAGGGACTTAAGACTCATTTTTTCATCATCTTTCACTCACAAGTGTGAGATCTGAAATTCGGCCTCTTTTAAGGCTTATTGGCTGAAATTAAGTGATGCGCAACCATTAAAGAGGGTATTTTTGGTGTATTTTTTGCTTTTTCATGGTGGAAAGTCTTCAACTAGGGTTTGTGGCTAGATTATTCTTGATGAAATAAGTAAAAATCTGCAATCCTTCTTTATTTTGAATGGTTATGGTACATTTTCTTATTCATTTATAAGATTATGAAATTGCTAGTTTGAAACCCTAGGAGAAAAGCACATGTTATTGTCCTTTTCTTTATAATTTTTCACCTACTTGATTTTGCTAGAGCACATCTCCCTTGAAGAATGTGCTAGAGCCCTACCTTTGTAGCACTCTAGTAGCATTGCTTCATTAGCTTCACACATTTTATTCCAAGCGGTCTGAGAGAGAAATTACTGGGGCCTAGGGTTTACCTACTTCCTAGCATTTTTCCTTCTAGAGTTTTAGATATTGAGATATGGAGTTTACTAACACCTCTATCATCTTACCCTTCCTTTAGTTCATCCATTATCATTTTGTTTGTTTCCTCTAAGATTGCCCACTTTGCAAACTTTGACTTCATTTACCCTAAGGCACTAGTTCACTCCTTGCAAGTGATTGATTGACAAAACAAACTCTTAAACCATCTACCTTAAGACTTTTACTAACTATTTCTAACTTTAGATTAGACTAACCTACTAACTACTTTGTTTTTGTTGCAGAATATTTCTACAGCCATCTATAACATCATCAAATTCATCTTAAAAGCAAGATCAAAAGCTATTTGTATAATATGCACTTGAAATGCATGTTACTGAATTCCAGTTTTCTAAATACCCTTTATTACCATTCCAATGTGTTTATAATAAGACATTGCACTCTAACAGTTGCTTTTGGAAATCCATTGGCATGCTGTGGTTGTTTAAGTTTATATGTTGGAGTGAGAGGCCATTCTCTTGGAGGATGGCCAAGTCCCTAGATATGTCTAGGGCCCACAGACGAGGTCCAGGTACCCATCTGAGGCATGGGTTCCTTGATCTGAGACCAAGCACTTTGAAGACCCTAGATATGTCTAGGGTACAGACTGGGTCAGGGTACACCCATCTACAAGGCATGGGTTTCTTGATCTGGGACCAAACATTTGAAGACCCTAGACATATCTAGGGACCCACAGGCCGGTCCGAGGTACTATCTGGGGCGTGGGTTTCTTGGTCACAGGACCAAGATGTTAAAGACCTAGATATGTCTAGGGCCCTGGACCAGTGGGGTACACCTGCCATGCTAGGAATTTAGGGACTTTCTTAGTGCAGGACCAAGATGTTAAAGACCCTAGATATGTCTAGGGCCCACAGGTGCAGATTGGAACACTCCTGCAAGGGCATTGGGTTTCTTGAGTGCAGGACCAAGATGTTAAAGACCCTAGATATGTCTAGGGCTGAATTTAGATTGGGTGCCCACATCTGGGAATAGGTTGATCATAGTCTCGACCTTGGTGTGCTAAGACCACCGGGGGAAGATCCCACGGGGCTACTTGATTCTAAATCAAGTACTTGATGAATACATGATCTCCTTCCCTAAGGAGGACTCTTTAACCACAAGAGGGATAAGTCCCATAGGCAGTGATGATAAAGTAATAAGTTCACCATATGATTTGAAGGAATGAGTATTACCACCTTTGCAAACCCTCCCTTACACTTGGTTACTAATTGGTGGATTTGGGTTTTGTTGGTTTATTTAGGGGTTATGTTTTAAAGTTAAACATTAAATAATTGTCACATGTTTAAATTTCAAATTTAAACATGTGACTCTTTAATGTAACTTAGCTAGCCTAACCCTACCCTACCTACTATTTAAAAGAACCCCTACACCTATCCTACAATCATTCTACTAACAGTAAGCATTAGGTTCCTTAAACCCTACTGACCTCAGTCCTCTCTGTGTTAATAGGCTGAAGTGTGGAGTGACCTCTTTTGTTCTCTGGCATGGTGACTCCTTAAGGGGTTAGCCCATGACCTTCCCTTCTAGTCTGCTGTGTACTCTAAACTGCCGCGGGTGTCCCTATTGTTGCCGTCTCCTGTGCTGTAGGTTGCCGTCCCTTTTCTATAGCTGCTGTGTGTTTTGCTGGGGGGGTGTCGCGTCCTATTCTGATGTAGGACTGCTTGTTGATGCTTGCTGAGAGGTGTCGCGTTGTAGCCTTCATTGTTGCATTTTCTTAAGGGTATGACCCTTCCTCGGATCTGTTGTTCCTTGTCTTTGTTGGGCTGGATCTTCATTGTGTGAGCAATGAGTTAGTGACCCTATCCTAGTGCATTACGCGCCCCTCAAGCAGGGTATTTCTGAAGGGTTACTATTTGGAAAAGCTCTTACACTGTCCACTGTAGAAACAAAGGTTTACTTACAGTCTTGTGTGTATAGATTTGAGGGTTTCTTGGGCAAAGTTTTTTGGCTGGGAAGGGTTTGGGTCCTTTTGTGTTTTGTTCCGGTGACCCTTAAGCTTGGTGGCTTAAAAGTTCCTTCAACCTTTGGCATAGAATCCACTTGGTACTTAGGCCCAGACTTTAATGCAGGCATAACAATCGGGATCTATATCTATTGTGGTTACAGGTGTTTTCTTAGAATTGGGATTCTTTATTAAACTTGGTATGTTTCACCTTGTTTCTCAGCAGGGTTAGATCACAGTGCTATTATAGATTTTTTTATGCTCATTGTAAATTGATTAAGCGGAGTTTTAGTACTGTGTTATATAGATCTACTATTGTATCTAAAGTGTTGTTCATTACTGTCTATGATTTGAAACTTGGTTCATCATATAGATCTATTGTTACTTGATCTTAACTTCTGACACCTTTTAGATCTGAGAAATTTTACGAGTTCTTCTCTTACTAACACTCACGTATATTATAGATCATCTTTATATACTCTTATCTGAGTTTAAGTTCACAGGATCTGAGTTGTTCTTGCATTACAGAATTAAAAAGAGGCTGCTTGTTTGTCAAATTTACCTAAATCTAACATGGTATGAGCTATGGACGTGAAGAAGCTCAAGAAAAAAACCTTGAGCCCACGTAGATCCCACTTTGGGTATTTGTTTTGCAGATCAGGAGATTTTTGAAAGGAACTTAAATCTCTGTCATGACTTGAGAACAGATTGAGGTTCAAATCTCAAACATATATTCTTTCCAACTGAGGTTATACTCCCTTGTTGTTGTCCTACTTGCATCGCCGATGGGTAAAAGATCGGCTAAGGTTTTGAATCCACAGTGGTGATCTTCAAATCGAGAATCTTTGCAAGCTGAATCTGTCCAATAATAACGGATATTATCCTTGTGTTTTGGGGTGGAAACCCTAAAGAAAGTCGTTGAAATCAACTACCACATTTGGTCAGCGATGAGGAGGTGTGTGGGAATTACAACCATCAATTTATTGGTTTGATCATTTTGTCTGATTTTTACCCAGCAGATGTATTCTTCCGGTTTATCCCATATTGTGCAAATAGAGGTACCTTTGCAATTTGTCAAGTGCCTTTTGTGCTCTAAAGAGACCAACTATAATAAGTCATTTGATTTTCAAAACTAATCCTCAAAGTCAAGTCTAAAAATGCTTTGAGTTTGTAGTAGATCACCTTTAAGATGGTAGAACTTGTAATCCCCGATATTTGTTCTAGTCATTTTTTTTTCAATGCTTCAACTATGTGGCTGAAGTCTTGTTAATTGGGTACAGAGTGCCAAATTTGTGGGAGTCATTTGACCTTTCTTTTATCAATGTTCTTAAAGCAATAATTGGTGGTCTAGATAGAGATTAAACTACACTAGAAGTTTTCTCTTGTTTTTGTTCATAATGATTAGGTTGAATTGTTGGAAGGAGATTGGCTTATTTGAGGTGTTAAGGCTTTTGGAGTTTCAATTGAGTTTGCAAATACTACAGTGGCTCATGATTAGTATGCTCAGTCATTTCCTTTCTTATCAAGTAGTGCCACCAGTACTTAACTACTTGCACATATGCATACATCTATGTACCATAGGTTCAACACTTCTCAACCGAATCAGAGATGTCCTTTAGTTGAATGCTATTAACCTTGCCTTCTTGGGCGAGCATGATTTCCATGATGTAAACCGATGTGTCAATCTTCACATCAAATGATGGTCTGACGTCAATTAGAGCTACTCTAGTACATTGCCTTCTTTGTGTTTATTGCAGGGTTGATTGATTGTATAGTGAGGCACCTTTCCTATTGTTTGTCATGGTTGTAAAGAGCATCTCCTTATCTGCTGTAGCAGTGTGGTTAAGTCTTGAGGGAGCAGCCCCTATTCTATTGTGTGAGGTCACTAGGGTTAGTGGCCCTCCTTGTTGTCTTATTGTGCATGGGGTATTATCAGCACAGCTGCGTTATGGGATGGATAGGTTTGGGGCTGCAACCATTTGTTTGCTAACTAGAGTGTCTAATGCAGATTAGGAAAGTCTCTCTTTTAGAGAAGTTTACAAGATTTTCTTTTATTAGGTGGTGAAGTTTAAATGACAAACTCGGTTAAGAAGATCAAATTATCAAATTTGATGAAAATTCTTTGGGAGGAAACAAATCATCGTATAAAATGTTAGGTGATAATATTTTGTGAAGTTCATTTTAATTGGTAAAATGCTGAACCTTTATTTAACTGTTGATAGATTACATAGTCTTAATTGAACTGTTGGTAATGGGATTCTTAAATTGTGGATTTGACAACACCTTATGCATACTCATGCTTCATGTTACAAAGGTAAACAAGTTTAAAATCTGACCTCAATACTCTGAATAGTAGAATGTTAGAAATGATTTTGGTGTTTAGCATTGAAGGGGATGACTCTTGACAATGCAGTATTTGACATTTTGTTTGCATATTCCAAACCCAAGCATGTTGCATGGACACAAATGACATCTAGATGAGATTACATTGTTGTCATCTCTATGTATTCATGTCTAAACTAAAACCTTTGTCGAGGAATCTCCTTGTAATCAAGGAAGCTATGATCCCGGCACCTATTTTTTTATAAAGGTTAAGTTTTTCTCCTTGATTGGAAGCCTAGTTGTCCGTTGATCTTTATGAAAGACAACATCTAACCTTAGACTATTTCTTTCAGTAAAAGATTCCAACTGTGTATCCTAGTAGATGGGATAAAATTTTGTTTTAAGGATCCTACTAATATCATTTTGTATTTGAGTCATTGTACCGGGGAACTCAGTCACGAGTCGGTTTTTCATCCGAAAGTTAGAACCCTTTGATCCGAATCAAATTGGCCGGAGGGAATATGGCCCGGCCAGTAGGACTCTTGGACCGAGGAGGGAGCGGTCTCGGGTTAATCCTTGTCCAACAACAGAATCGGCAGCTTAATAGAATCCAGGTTCCTATGGTTCCTTGGAGAGGAAACCAACTGATGCCAAAAATATTAAAGGCCTTGAAAAGCCTCTAGCACCCTAAAGGCAACATGCAGAGAGCCCAGAAACTAGATGTGTGTCACGGGTCTCTAGATGAAGTGAATCATGATTGATTCAGTACCTAATTGAAATAAGGAAGGTTACTGTAAAGAATGATGTATGGTCTATAGGAGGATATACTTGTGACTCGTGAAAGAAGGGATGACCTATGACAAGATCTTTACCTTCATCAGGATCCTTTTTTCACTTTCTTGTTTTGAATACTTCATCAGACAGATGTTAAACTTGTTTTATCAGTGAAGTAAAACAGAAATATAGAAAGACCTCATGGATTATAACTCTGGGAGCTTCAGGTATGACAAATTTTTGAAGTCATCCTTATGTGAATTTGTTCAAAATCTTCATTTTGTTTCTTCTGAGGAAAGAATTGTTACTTAGCTCAGACTAAGATGGAGTTTTTCTAAAGAGATTGAAATGAAAGACTTGGATCTTTCATTGCGAGCTTATGAAGTTTTTGGCGAAAATGGAGAGATTTTTCTCTCACAGGATAAATATGTATTTGATGTGCTTCGCAGTTTTGGGATGATAAACTGCAAATACATGAGTGATCTCTAATTTAAAGAATCGACGAGATCAGGCCACAAGCTCGGATCCAAAAGTTCTCACCTTCTGGATCATTGATTTATCATTTATCATCACGAGAAACGGACATCTGGTATCTGAGTAGAAGTGTTCTCAGTCAGGTTATATGTGAACCAAATCATTTACATACAGTTACTGTGAGACACATTCTGAGATGCGGTCTCGGATACACCTCAAGTAGAGGTATATGGCTCCATGGTTTCACAAAATCCAGATTGGATGGAAGTGATGCGATTGGATCTGAAAGGAACTTAGGGTTATGGCTTCAGTTTGGTTCATAAATGATTTCCTGATCCAGTAGAAAATAGGGCTCCATAGCCCAATGCATTGCAAAAGCTGAATACATTGCTGCATGTTAGCCCGGCTGCCAAGTAGAAGCGGTGTAGCTCGGGGAGTTCTGAGACTTGTTCAGTACAGAGTTTGAACCCACGGTCATTCACTATGACAAATCAGAACAGTGTTAAGCTCACTAAGAACCCTGTGTTTTTGAAACACATCGTGATGAGATATTACTATATTCGACATGGTTGGAAAGTTCGGCATTGATTATGTTCCACGACAGCCGAAGGAACCAGCAGGACATTTTCCGCAAAGCCCTTTGTCCCTTGACAAAAGTTTGTATACTTTCGTGACAAACTGGGTGTAGCTGAGAATGCCTCTCTTGAGAGGGAGTGTTAAATTTATAATAAGCAGCGAGAGCCATTCTCTTGGAGGATGGCCAGTGTCCTAAGGTATGTCCTAGGGCCCACAGGCCGAGAGTCCGGTGCCATGCAGGCATGGGTTCATGATGCAGAGACCAAGTATTTGAATTCCCTAGATATGTCTAGGGTCCTGGACATGGTCCATGGTACCTATGCCTGGGGCATGGGTTTTTTTTGGTCTGGGACCAAGCATTTTGAAGTCCCTAGAATATGTCTAGGGCCCACAGGCCCCGGGTCGAGTGCCTACTCTGGGGCATTGGGTTTCTTGGTGGGACCGAATGTGTTGAACCCTAGATAATGGGCTGGAGAGCTGAGTCCAGGGTACCCAATACACAGGGCATTGGGTTTCTTAATGCAGGACCAAGATGTTCGAACCCTGGAATATGTCTAGGGCCCACAATTTGGAGTCAGGGGTACCCATCTGAGGTGGGTTTCTTGGTGCAGGACAAGATGTTAGACCCCTAGATATCTAGGGCCCTGAATTTGAGGGTACCCAATACACAGGGCATTGGGTTTGTTGGTTTGGGACCAAGATGTTAAAAGACCCTAGATATGTCTAGGGCCCACAGGCTGAGTCCGGGGGTACCCAGCCTACTGGGGCATTGGGACAGTGGGGACAGATGTTAAAGACCTAAGATGTCTAGGGCCCACAGGCTGGGTCCAGGGTGCTCATGCTTAGGGCATGGGTTGATCTTTGGTCTCTGACCTTGGTGTATATGACCTCAGGAAAAGTCCTGGGGGTACTTGATTCTAAATCAAGTGCTTGATGGTACATGATCTTCCCTAGGACATAACCACAAGAGGGATAAGTCCCATATGCAGTGTTGGTAAGTAATAGGTTCACCATATGATTTGAAGGAATGGTAATGCCACCTTGCAAACCCTTCCTTACCCTTGGTTAATTGATTTGGAACATTGGTTTATTTTGGGGTTATGTTTTAAAGTTAAACATTAAATAATTGTCATGTTTAAATTTCAAATTTAAACATGTGACTCTTCTTCTTAACTAACCTAACCCTACCTACTGTTTAAAGAACCCCCTACACCTATCCACAATCCCGTTCTACTGTGATAGCGTGGAGGTTCCTTAAACCTGTGGCCTCAGTCCTCTACTGTTAATAGCTGAAGTGTGGAGCAACCTCTTTTGTTCTCTGCTGTAGTGACCCCTTGAGGGTTAGCCGCAGCCTTCCTTCTAGTCTGTTGTTTACTCTAAACTGCCGCGGGTGTCCCTATTGTTGCCGTCTCCTGTGCTGTAGGTTGCCGTCCCTTTGCTATAGCTGCTGTGTGTTTTGCTGGGGGGGTGCCGCGCCCTATTCTGCTGTGGGTTCCATTGCTGTAAAGACATCACTCTTGAGGGTACAACCCTTCCCTCAGATCTGCTGTGCTTATCCCTTGGCTTTGTGGGCTGGATCTTCATTGTGTGAGCAGTGAGTTAGTGACCCTATCCTAGTCTGTTGTTCTGCCCTCAAGCAAGGGTATTTCCTGAAGGGTTACTATTTGGAAAAGCTCCTACACTGTCCACTGTGGAAACAAGGGTTTACTTACAGTCCTGTGTGTTTAGATCTGAGGGTTTCTTGGGCAAAGTTTTTGGCTGGGAAGGGTTTGGGTCCTTTGTGTTTTGTTCCAGTGACCAGCATAAGTGGTGGCTTTACAGAAGTTCCTTCTTTCTTTGGCACAAGAGATCCACTTGGTACCCAGACTGAACCTTTGTCTGAGCATAACAATCAGGATCTATATCTATTGTGGTTACAGTGTTTTCTTCTGAGGTAGGTTGCTGTAACAGGTATGTTTCCTACTTGTTTCTACTTGAGTTAGATCTGATCTTATTATAGATTTGTTTATGCTGTGTAAAATTGATTAAGCAGAGTTTAGTACTGTGTATAGATCTGCTATTGTATCTAAAGTGTTGTTCATTACTGTCTATGATTTGAAACTTGGTTCATCATATAGATCTAGTGTTATCTGATCTTAGCTTACAGCACTACTGTTAGATCTGAATTTTTCTGAGTTCTTCTCTTCTGCTGCTACTGTATATTACTTATAGATCTATCTTTTATATGTTCTTATCTCAGTTTAAGTTACAGATCTAAGTTGTTCTTGCATTGAAATTAAAGAAAGAGACTGCTGTTTGTCAAATTTACCCTAAATCTAACAATAGTAATCAAAGGCTAATGTGAATTCTTGATTAATTTGTTTGCAAGCAATGCTTTTTAAATTTCTGAAGTGACAACTATTTTCATATTTTTCCAAAGTGAATGCAAAGATGCCAAACGTGTAGTTACCCTGCATATATTGATCTTGATTCTTAACTGTACATAGATGAGATGGAAATTCACTCATTGCTTTGCATTTTATAGTAATCAAAGGCTAATGTGAATTCTTGATTAATTTGTTTGCAAGCAATGCTTTTTAAATTTCTGAAGTGACAACTATTTTCATATTTTTCCAAAGTGAATGCAAAGATGCCAAACGTGTAGTTACCCTGCATATATTGATCTTGATTCTTAACTGTACATAGATGAGATGGAAATTCACTCATTGCTTTGCATTTTTTATTAGGTCTCTTTCATTGTTGGACCGTCTCTCAGCTTTCCCACTTGTCAAAGCACTTGTAGAATATGATGTGGTAAGATGTCTTTATTTTTTGTCTTTCTCAAATATCTGAAGGACTATTGTCTCTTTCTTTGGTTTCCTTTAGTTATTCTCTCTCTTCTCTTTAGGAAAGTTAGCTGTCATGATTTAACTTTCCTCTTTTTCTACCCTCATTTCATTTATGTTAAAATTTCTTTAATATATTTTCATTTTTCATAATCACTTTTTATGGGTTCCATAGTCTGCTTGACCTTATGGACACCACTAAAAGTTCAAATTCGCTCTTCTTTGAAATCACGGTGAGGATTTCACTGACAACCAATTTTACAAGACTTTTTCAAGGGAGTCTCGAGTCTTGACATTTTTATAACATGGTTTTTCATATAGAAGAGCTGATGCTAAAACCTTTTGGATTACCATTATTATGTTGATGACTGGAGTATTCCTAAATGTCTCCCAGGATGAGAAAGCTTACATATCATATGACCTAATGACTGCAAGACAACTTTTTCGTGAGGGAGGCCTATCAAGACAACTTTATTGTGACTTCTTAGAGCCATTTCTTTTGGTTACTTTATTTGCTCCTCCGGAACACCTCTCAGGTATATCAGAAACACATGAAATATTGTTGATATTCACTGAGACAGCTATGGAGGGTAGTTGACATCTCTCCCATTTAGCTTTCTTTTAGCTGCATGGTTTAAACAGGTGGGATTTTGTTGTTTGCAGCTGCGGCAGCTTTGGGAACTTTATATTATTATGCATTAGGCCACCAACAAGATTTTGATGTTTGCTGGTGCAAGGGGCCTGTCGCAGAACTCATATTTATGCCTTGGATTCAAGAAATTAAAAGATTAGGTGGAAAAATTCTCGGGGGCAAGTTTGTACAGGATGTAGTACTGTGCAGTGATTCTAATAGAGTCACATCTGTTTTAGCAGGTATCTTGATATTTAATGTGTAATGTGCACTTTATCTTATTAATGCAATTGTTTTCCTAACCCACATTAGGAAATACCTTTCCCTTGTATACCGAGTTCCAACAAAAATGGAAACAACATGGGGAAAAACCCCTCCACTGCAAAATCATTTCTCCTTGAAAAAATAGTATTCAAACATAGACTTCGATTCTTTTAATCACACCTTTTGTAATTCTACCTGCTAGGAATGGTAAGACAATATGTTTGTACTATTTAAATACATCGTGTGCACGTATGTTCTCAGTTATGCCATTTTTTTATTACATTACTTTTTGATTCTGTGGCATTCTAATAACTTTTCCTTGAATCCTTCCTGCTCTGTGTGCATGCAGCACCTCATCATCACTTGTGGCTACAAATAGTATGGCATATAAATGTTACCTTTCCAAGATTGTGTTAATGGAAAATATATTGACATCATTGTTGAGACTTAGCCCTAGTTCCATCCAAATATGTGTTATATTTGTATTTTATCTCTCACCCGCCTCGTTGTAAAATATATCATGTGACATGCTTAAAGATGATAACTCACTTAACTTTGTATTATTTATTTGTACATCTCACAGAAGATTTGGTCAAAGACAATCACTCTCCACCAATTTTGTACTTATAAATATACCTAATAAAATACAGAGTGTACAACATGTACAATTGTGGCTATCTCCTTTGTCTCTTGCATTCTTCAACCTCCTCGTGTGTGAGGATTCCACATTTCTGTCTAACTCCGCTCATATCAATTTGTATGAGAGCTTGCAGTTATGGTTTTTGGGGAGTCCAAGAATTTTGGCTCCATTAGACCTTATCCCACCTAAAATTCTCATTGAAATCTTGTCTTCAAGCAAATTCACAAGTTTCTTGAGTGATTTGCAGCTGGCTGATGCCTTTCCCTACAATTTTAAGGTCGCTGATGCACAGGTAACACCTTATCACTGGAGTTTTCCATCAGTTTTCTGCTATTTTTTTGCAATTTCATCTCAGTCATGGTACTTCATGATCTGTGGTACCAAAGAATCTTGGCAATAGTACCACAGATCTGCAGACCTCCCACTGAAAAATTTCTGTAGAGATTTCATACGACGGATTGGACAAGTAATTGTGGATTAAACCTGCAATATTGCCTGACACTTGGGAGAATTTTTCCAGATTTTTTCCAAATCACAAATACTGCTAGTGTTATTGCACTTTCTGCAGAATCTCTGATTGAATTGAATGCATCATGGCACCGCATGGCCCAAGAGACTCAGACTTGTCCTTAGACTCCAATAGTTTTAAACTCCTGGTAGAGCAGATGTAGAGACAACATGTAATGTCCCTTTCCGAATAGGAGCTCTAGAGCGGAGGGCTTAGTAGTGTAAACAACCCCGTTAGACTATAGCCAGGGTCGTACAGGGCTAAACGAGGTTACTAGAGGTAACTTCAGCCACGGGTGTTATAATTCGAAAGTGACATGAGCTAAAAGTGACTAAAAGCGCTTTTAAGCCAACTTGAGCTAAAAATAGGGCAGACGCGTAAGTGAGAGAGATAAAAATAGGTCAACAACGAATTAGGGTTTTGGGCAACTATAAGAGAAGGTAAAGCGACCTAATTCATCATTATGAAGAATTTGAATTGACAGTTGAGGAGAGAGGCACATCTTAGGTTCAGGCTAACCCAAAGCTTTGTGGATTCCAGGAGGAAGACACCCAGAGGTTGATTTCGGTGTTGAAAGACACACCCTTGTCACCGGGGAGATCATCCAGATCTTCCATCGTACTTCAGCAGCAGTTATCTAGTTGCAGCAGTGAGGGCGCACTTGTCTAGGTAGAGGGCGCAACTACAGAGCATCAGATTGATTTCACTTGTCCTAGTCAAGGAAAATCCAATGATTCCCCTCCAACCTAGTTGAGAGGAGGGCATGGCGCTTCTATTGCCTGGTTTTTGATCAGATTCCGACGGAGAAATCATCTTGGGTGCATTACTCAGCCATTGAGGGTGTGGTAGTTGGGGAGGATGCATTTGGGATTCCCGAGTGATCATCAGATCAGATCCAGGGAAATCCTTCTGACCCATTTCAGAGGAGCCTAGGGCGCTCAGTTTGAGACCCTTACCAGCTGATTTCGACAGAGGAATCTCTCGGGCGCATTTTTCCAACAACAGTTGGGGCGCATTTCCCCAGGGGATCCATCCGAGGTCCAGATAGATCAACTGAGGGCCGATTGTCAAGCTGTCAGTCACCAGGATTGTGTGAGAGGACAGGACGCATTGTTTGAGACAGTTTCCAGTTAGATCTGAGGTGTGTAGCCACCAGGGCACACAATCCAGTCCCGTAGTAGTTGCTGTAGCGCGCAACAAATCATCCAACTCATACTCTATCTAGCAAGAGTCTTCTATTATTCGCATATCATCCTTCTAGTTTATTTTTTTATTGTATTCCGACTAAGGTCCACTTAGATCTGATCTAGCCGAGTGATTCTCTATTTTCAGCCGCATACGACATTGTAACCAGTAGAAAACTCATAATATATGATTTACAGTCTTTGTGTCATTTTCTATTTGTATGCTTATTCATACGCTGTAAAACAACTTATTTATCTACACACACATGCAAAAACACCAAGCATGTTAAACTCAACAGCTTAAACGCATCCAGAAACCCCCAGTGTATCAGATCAGACAGTAGACACAACAGATTAGCAACTTTTCCTATACTAGCCGGATCTGAAATATTACAGTGGTATCAGAGCTTTAGTCCTGCCAGCCTGTGACTAAAGATGTTGGGTTCAGCAGGTGACCTAGAGGGCTGTGAGCATGTAGGTGACGAATATGTCACTTACAACAAACGCAGGGAGAGGAGACCTAGACCAGATTTCCCCCCCTTTCCTCCCAGTTCAAAGGAAGAGGAAGAGGCACAAAGGGAAGCAAAGAGAAGGGTAGAGCATGAGGCAGAGAGGATGATGGGAGGCACGTATGAGAGGCTAGAGGGTAGTGGAAAGGCACCCATGGACCCAGATGCAACTTTCATGTAGGTTATCAACAATCTGGTTGTCAGTTTGCAGGCCATGACTCAATCCTTGGCACAAATGGCTGATAGATTGGCTATAGTGAGCACATTGGGCACACACGCCCCACATGCAGCGCAGGGGAACTCAGGGGCAGGCAGTAGACCCCATTCACCTACTCACACACATACTTCTTCGAGTAGGATTCCTAGGCCATTGTTCCCCAGTTTCCAGAGGGCACCCCCAATAGCGGCACAACAACCGATAGCACAGAGGCAACCCACTCAGGCAGAGGACATTGCAGAGTACAGGAGGGAGTACATGACATTGGGTAGTGACTTCCATCAGGACATGACCCTGGTTGAGTACTGTGGACTTGTTATCCCCATTTTGTGGATAACTAAGGAGATTATGTCTCGAGGCCCTCAGGTTGCAAATATGGAGTGCCGAGAGACTACATGACCAACAATATCCTTTTGCACAGATGGAGACCCTCCTCACCACCACAGATGGTCGCAGATTTCCAGATGGCATTCATCACATTAGCTGTCTTCCGGAAGGCAGTGGGCCTTGTTCCATGAGGTACAAGTCAATATTATGGACCTAGTTGGTGGATAGTTTTGGAAGAACACACCTAGCTTGGGCTTCCATGGGGCTAGAATCCCACAGGTGGATGCCAAGGGCCTGCATGCCGGATGAGAAAGATCAAACTTGGAAGGCCTTAAAGATGACTTGGACGACGCAGCCTAGCCCCCACATGCCAAACGTTTTTCCTAGGAGAGGCAAAACGTCACATCTAGAGGCATGACGTCCCCTAGGGGGGTTAGGGCTTGGTGGTGAGGTGACATGCATTGGCACAAGGACATTTTGAAGGAATCATGAA
>SNQJ01S0194160.1:0-17673 GCA_010110895.2 Picea sitchensis | reverse complement strand
TGGGGGTGTGAGGGAGAGAGAGAGAGAGAAAGAGAGGGATGGTGAGAGAGGGGGTAGAAGAGTGGGGGAGTGAAAGAGGGAAAAATAGAGAGAGGGGCAAAGGGGAGAGCGAGAGGGGGTGTTGGTCATTATTCCTCTATTCTGTCTGAGTTTATTGACCTAGGGTTCATGTCTGTTCGGGTTTCCAACAAAGCCTCTAAAACTATCGGCCCTCCTAGTAAACCAGAAGGCAACACAACACACATAATGTGTTGCGCAGTCCCACCCGAGATAAATTTAATGGGTGGCTATAAGACTCAAGTGTTTACAACCTAGGATTGAGTGGGAGACAAGAGAGATATAAATTGAACTATTTATTATAACTTGTAAACACAGTGCATTGTTATCGACGAGTAAGCAAGAAATATAATAACTAATTCATTCAACATAATAACAACTACTTCAGACAATAAAGATATGCAATCATTCATAACATAACACAAACGTTACCGTGGTTCACCCCCTTCTAGGGATACATCCACAAAGATTTGGCTCTCAGCTCTTTTAATATATTATTTCTGCATCTACAACGTCGCACGCTTACAACTCTTCTCAGTCGAGTAAGCTCTATATGAGGCGGACTAGATCGCACCAGGCTCCCCAGTCTGCGATCTAACCCTCAAGATATACCTTCCCTCGTCCTCTCTGGGTCAACAACTTATACAAAAATAGAACATACAACAAAATATCACGTATCGCATCAACTTCATGCCTAACTACAACAATAACAATAATCTGAACTGACAACCCAACCCTTGTGATCCCTAAGTATCTATATTTATACATTTCGGGATCTTCAATCATTTACAATACCTTACCAAAACCCTAACCCTACCATCGTTAGGTACTCCTCCCATGCATACGTGTTGTTATTCCTTCCAGTGGTTGCTTTACTTGTGCACGCTTTCTTGCATGCGCATGTGCTGTGTTTCCTTCCAACTGTCGTTTTCTTTCCCAAAACCGCCTTGCTTTTCCGCTTTGGCCTGCCTCCAACAGGCGCCCAACACTAACATGTGGCTTGTCCCAAACCACCTAACCTTTGTGTGCTTCCTCGATCTCCCTGGTGATTGTCTGGACCTTTTCCTTGAGCTCTAATGCTTGTATTTGTGATTGAGCAGTCTTCTGCTTGAGTGTGTCCACTATCTAGACTACAATTTCGTCGTTGATCAATTCCACGCACTTTTCCTGGGTTTGTGCTATTTGTGCCTTGGCTTCCTCTGCTTGTGCTAGGACTTTTGCTACCCGCTCCTTCAACAGTTCCATTTGAGCCTGACGCTCATGTTTCTGTGTTTTCGCAGTCGTTAGCTCGGCCTGTAATCTCTTCATGTCCTGTGCCCTTTGACGTGTTCTATGACTGGCATTGTCTTTTGCCTCTGCTTTAGATATTGGATCGCTGCGTTGATCTTGTCTTCTTCCTTGTCCCACTTTTGGACCTGCTGATCCTCCTCTAACTTAGTCCACAACTGCGTTGCTTTATCGAACAAGTCAGTTGTTGTGCTGACCTGTTTCTCTATCTCCTCCAGCTGGGTTGTTGCTTCCTTCTTCCTTTGCTCCTTCATTGCTGGTGGAGTGGTTGGTATGAGAGGTTCTCAGAGATTCTCGATCTCCTTCTGATATTGATCGATTTCCTGCATAATCCAATCAATCTTTTCTGTCGCTGTGATTTCATCTCTCTGTGTGGCCTGTGGAATCTTCTCGTAAATTCCTTCCACCTTCTGCTCCAATCCTTTTATGCGCTCCCTTTCCTCCTGGGTCTNTCATAGACTATTTCCAGCGCATCCCGCTTCTCTGTTGCTCGCTGCAATTCGACTAAGTCTCTGTGTGCGCGAGACTATACCTCGTGGTTTATGCTAACTTGCAACTTGTGTAGTGCCCTGGTTGGCATCTGCGTCAACACCAGTTGGATTTGTCTTAGGTCCTTCAGGGTTGTCTGCCCCACAATCTCATCCATGCGTAGCATACTGGGTGTGATGTGGAATGTTGCATTCGGGTGCGGTAACAGATGGACTGGATCTCGTTCTTCTACTTCCACTCTTTCCTCCATCTGCGGTGTTGATGGTTCTGTTCCCTTGCTGTTTATTGTCTGTCCTTCCCTGATTTTCTTGAGGCGTTGTTGCATTTTTGCCAACTCCTCTTCAATCCTATCCTTGTGGTGCGCAGCATGGTCAAAATCTTTGGATAGACAATCCTGGACCATTCGGGCTATCATTTCTCCATCGTCATCTGTGATCGTGTACTCTAGTGGTGTTCTTTGTGCCTTCGTTTTCTTATGCGCGCCTCCTGTCTGTGTAATTGGCCTCTTTTTTTCCCCTGGTTCCTGTGGGTTGGGACTTGCTGCGGTTTTTTGCGTGGGCTTGGCCTGTTGTTGTTGCTCCTTGGTCGACTTCATCTTATCCTTTTTCCCGTTTTGGGTCCTTGTTTTCATTAGCCCTTCGTCTGTTTGTGTTGTTTTTCCCTAGCCCGTTCTTCGTCTCTTAGGCACTTGAATTTCCTTTGGCTAGGTCTCTCCTTGTCTTGCCTCTTCTTCCTATGTTCTTTCTGACAATTGTTGGGTAAGGACTGGAATCCTCCATTCATCGTCCCATTCATTGATGACGATGTCGATGTCTCCCTTTGTGATACAATAGTGCATCTATAGCCATTGTTTATCAGGATCCTTCCTTGCCTGTATCTACATTGCATGTCGCGTGGCCTGGAAGTTGGCGATGTATTTATACCGTGCAACGACCTCAGGTGTTATTCTCCACCTTTTGGAGATGGCTTCCTGTAGGTCGCATAGGTATCCTTAAAATATGGACCCACTCGTCCTTTTGTTCCTAAAATCTGGACTAGGTCTGAGCAACAAATATCTCGCTCCTTGATTTAGTTTGGGTCTGGTAGTAAAAACTACATACCTTGGCTCTCGCCATCCCATGAAGGCTATTAATATGATCAACCATGAGTAGTGAAACTTTGTACCTAGATCTTGCGCATCCTCGCAGTCATCCAGGAATAAGTTCAAGAGATACGGTGCCCATCTCATTGTGGTGCCTTCTGCGCATTGAGTTGCAACTGCAACAACCCTAGCTGGGACTTCCTCCCTGCGACATTTTCTGAGCAGCTTGTAGGCTAAGATTTTCATGCCCAATTGTGTTGCGTCATCATTGATCCTTTTGATAATGATCCCTCTGGTCCCCCTATTAGTGCCATACTTTTTCCTCATCTCTTCTGTTAACGCCTTCTCCCTGGCTTTGTCATCCAAAAACTGCACGGGATCCATGCCCCGAGATGGCAATCCTGTTATGCTCGCGATAATTTCTACGTCTATTGACACAAGCTTTTCCAACCAGATGTCCCCACCATGTGTGATTGCTAGCACCTACTTGACGCATGCCGTTCCGTACTGACCTCTGCAAAAATGTGGTAGGTCTACCAATCCTAAAATGCTTGTCTTCTCCAACCGAGTTGCCCATTGGAGTGGCTAATTAACCGGTTCCCCAAATGGATTCGTGCCCACCGTCTCCATGTATACTCTCTTTGCAAGTTCCAGAAATTTGTCTTCGTCTGCGACATCGTGGTCCGAGTATTTGAGCCTCCCTATATGACCTTGCAGGTTTGGTCCTACCTGTACCCGATTTGGTATCCGCGGTAGAACGATTTTTGCGGTTGGTTTCTTGTGAGGTGACCTAGGTATCTGTATCTTGTCTTTCTTCACCGGTGGTGGCTGGATCGACGTTTTAGCGGCTTCCATTTGTTCCTCAGTATACCATTCTGTCTGTACCGTGACATCTTCAACTGTTCCTTTTGGTGGGTGGTCTAATATGGTCATTTGAGATTCGTCTGGCTCTATTTCTACGTCCATATTCAACTCTGTTCCATTGACTTTTGGAGCTTCTTCAGTGTTCTCTGGTTGCACCTCCTTCAGGGTTTTTGTGTCCTGGTTCGACTGCTCCTGTACCTATGTCGGTATACCTATACTTATGCCCTCTGGTGTTGGCTGCTGGATTTCTTCCACTATCGGTGTAGGGTTCACTGGTGTTTTGTCTGGAGATGGGATTTCATTGACATTGACGATCTCTGACAACTAGTTTTCACCTTCTTCCGCTTGTACTTGTGACCTGGTCTAAACTTTGGTTTTCCTGGCGGTCTGGCTTGCTTCTACTTGCTTGGGTGGTGCCATGGCGATGAATGTCAAACTTTTGTTGAATTCTAATGGTCTCTGTGATCTCTATGAATTCACTCTGTTCTTTTTATCCTTTATTGCTCTCAGTCTATTCTCTTTTCGCAAATAGACTGTTCGCTCCTGCGTCCGTGTGTTGTGTGGGTTTCCCATGAAGCTTGTTGAGGACGCTTCCTTAATTATGGGGTTAATGCACCTTAACTACGGGTTCAATGCACCTCTGACGGTTTTGTACTTGCCATTACTTTTCCTTGTCGTCTCCAGCTGGCGCAATTAATGTGGTGTCCCATCGATCATTGCCTTCCTTTAATTCTGCCTAATGCTGTCATGTCGTTCTACTTTTGCCGACTTTCCTTTTCCTGCTTGTTTCCCTTCGCATGTGACCGTTGTCCTTCTCCTCGCCGGTTTTATGTTCCTAATTGTGCATGCTCTTTATTTTTCTGGTGCACTGTGCCCCTTTTGGTTCTTTTTCTATATACTGTTTTTTATTTTTTTACTGCGCGGTGGGTGGTCAATTGTCCTTGTACAACTTCAGTCGACTCCCATTGATCATCCCTATGAGTTCTGTGCTTGATAAGTATCTTAACTGTACAACTCCTCCATCTGTGACAGATTTTACCTCGTACGGTCCTAGTCAATGCATTCTGATATTTCCTGGGTGCGGAAACAATTTGCTCTCATACATCAGTACGAGATCTCCTTCCTTGAAAGTTTTCTTCTTTATGTGTCTATCTTTCCAGGCTGTCCCTTGCTTTCTGAACTTGTTGGTGGAATCCTACTAGGATCTGCTCTTCCTCCATGGTCATTCACTGATTCAGTCTCTCCTGTACTGCACCTCGTTCTATCATTTGTTTAATTGCTGCTACGTGTAAGCTTGGTACTAAAAACTCTAATGGCACAATTGCTTCTTGGCCATAAATTAGTTTAAATGGCGTGTTCCCTGTCAACTTTTTGCATGTAGTCGTATAGGCCCATAATATTGCTGGTACTTTGAGGTCCCAGTCGTCCCTGTTGACGTTACGGATCTTTGTCAGTGCGTTCTCTAGGATTGAGTGGGAGATTAGACTCAGGTGTTTACAACCTAGGATTGAGTGGGAGATAAGAGAGCTATAAATTGAACTATTTATTATAACTTGTAAACATAGTGCATTGTTATCGATGAGTAAACAAGAAATATAATAACTAATTCATTCAACATAATAATAATTGCTTCAGAAAATAAATATATGCAATCATTCATCACATAACACAGATGTTACTGTGGTTGACCCCCTTCTGGGGCTACATCCACAAAGATTTGGCTCTCAGCTCTTTTATTATATTATTTCTGCATCTACAACATCACACGCTTACAACTCTTCTCAGTCGGGTAAGATCTATATGAGGCGGACTAGATCGCACCAGGCTCCCCAACCTACGATCTAACCCTCAAGATATACCTTCCCTTGTCCTCTCTAGCTCAACAACTTATACAAAAATGGAACATACAACAAAATATCACGTATCGAATCAACTTCATGCCTAACTACAACAATAACAATAATCTGAATCGACAACCCAACCCTTATGATCCCTAAGTATCTATATTTATACATTTTGGGCTCTTCAGTTGTTTACAATACCTTACCAAAACCTTAACCCTACCGTCGTTAGGTCTTCCTCCCATGCATATGTGTTTTTATTCCTTCCAGTTGTTTCTTTCCTTGTGCACGCTTTCTTGCACGCGTGTGTGTTGTGTTTCCTTCCAGCTGTCGTTTTCTTTCCCAAAACCGCCTTGCTTTTCCGCTTTGGCCTGCCTCCAATAGGCCCCAACACTGACATGTGGCTTGTCCCAAACCACCTAACCTTTGTGTGCTTCCTCGATCTCCCTGGTGATTGCCTGGACCTTTTGCTTGAGCTATGATGCCTGTGTTTGTGCTTGCGTAGTCTTCTCCTTGAGTGTGTCACTTATCTAAACTGCAATTTCATCGTTGATCAATTCCACACACTTTTCCTGGGTTTGTGCTATTTGTGCCTTGGCTTCCTCTACTTGTGCCAGGACTTATGCTAACCGCTCCTTCAACAGTTCCATTTGAGCCCGACGCTCATGTTTCTGTGTTTGTGCAGTAGTAAGATCGGCCTGCAATCTCTTCATGTCCTGTGCCCCTTTGACGTGTTCTGTGACTGGCATTGTCTTTTGCCTCTGCTTTAGATATTGGATCGCTGCGTTGATCCTGTCTTCTTCCTTGTCCCACTTTTGTACGTACTGATCCTCCTCTAACTTAGTCCATAGCTGCGTTGCTTTATCAAACAAGTTAGTTGTTGTGTTGACCTGTTTCTCTGTCTCCTGCAGTTGGGTTGTTTCTTTCTTCTTCCTTTGCTCCTTCATTGTTGGTGGAGTGGTTGGTATGAGATGTTCTCAGAGATTCTCGATCTCCTTTTGATATTGATCAATTGCCTGCGTAATCTGATCAATCTTTTCTGTCACTGTGATTTCATCTCTCTGCGTGGCCTGTGGAATCTTCTCGTAAGTTCCTGCCACCTTCTGCTCCAATGCTTTTATGCGCTCCCTTTCCTCCTGGGTCTCAGATTTATCCTTCTCATAGAATATTTCCAGCGCGCCCTGCTTCTCTGTTGCTCGTTGCAATTCGACTAAGTATTTGTGTGCGCGAGACTATACCTCGTGGTTTATGCTAACCTGCAACTTATGTAGTGCCTTGGTTGGCATCTGTGTCAACACCAGTTGGATTTGGCTTAAGTCCTTCAGGGGTGTCTGTCCCACAATCTCATCCATGCGCAGCATACTGGGTGTGATGTGGAATGTTGCGTTCAGGTGCGGTAACAGATGGACTAGATCTCATTCTTCTACTTCCACTCTTTCCTCCATCTGTGGTGTTGATGGTTCTGTTCCCCTGTTGCTTGTTGTCTGTCCTTCCCCGATTTGCTTGAGGATTTGTCGCATTTTTTCCAACTCCTCTTCAATCCTATCCCTGTGGTGCGCAGCATGGTCAAAATCTTCGGATAGACAATCCTGGACCATTCGGGCTATCATTTCTCCATCGTCATCCATGATCGTGTACTCTGGCGGTGTTCTTTATGCCTTCGTTTTCTTGTGCGCACCTCCTGTCTGCGTAGCTGGCCTCTTTTTTACCCCTAGTTCCTGTGGGTTGGGACTTGTTGCGGTTTCTTGCGTGAGCTTGGCCTGTTGTTGTTGCTCCTTGGCCGGCTACGTCTTATCCTCTTTCTCATTCTGGGTCCCTGTCTTCGTTGGCCCTTCGTCTATCTGTGTTGTTTTTCCCTAGCCCGTTCTTCGTCTCTTGGGCACTTGAATTTCCTTTGGCTAGGTATCTCCTTGTCCTGCCTCTTCTTCCTCTGTTCTTTCCAGCAATTCCTGAGTAAGGACTGGGATCCTCCATTCATCATCCCATTCATTGATGACGATGTCGATGTCTCCCTCTGTGATACAGTAGTGCATCTATAGCCACTATTTATCAGGATCCTTCCTTGCATGTATCTACATTGCATGTCGTGTGGCTTGGAAGTTGGCGATGTATTTATACTACGCAACGACCTCAGGTGTTATTCTCCACCTTTTGGAGATGGTTTCCTGTACGTCGCATAGGTATCCTTCAAAGATGGACCCGCTTGTCCTTTTGTTCCTAGAATCTGGCATGGCTCTGAGCAACAAATATCTCGCTCCTTGATTTGGTTTGGGTCTGGTAGCAAAACATACGTACCTTGGCTCTCGCCATCCCATGAAGGCTATTAATGTGATCAACCATGAGTAGTGAAACTTTTTACCTAGATCCTGCGCATCCTCGCAATCATCCGGGAAAAAGTTCAAGAGATACGGTGCCCAAATCACTGTGGTGCCTTCTGCACATTGAGTTGCAACTATAACAACCCTAGCTGGGACTTCCTCCCTGCGACATTTTCTGAGCAGCTTGCAGGCTAAGAGTTTCACGCCCAATTGTGTTGTGACATCGTTGATCCTTTTGATAATGATCCCTCTGGTCCCCCTGTTAGTGACATACTTTTTCTTCATCTCTTTATCTAGCGCCTTCTCCCTGGCTTTGTCATCCAAAAATTGCATGGGATCCATGCCCCGAGATGGCAATCCTGTTATGCTCGTGATAATTTCTACGTTTATTGACACGAGCTTGTCCAACCAGATGTCCCCACCATGTGTGACTGCTCGCAGCTGCTTGAGGCACGTGGTTCCGTACTGACCCCTGCAAAAATGTGGTAGGTCTACCAGTCCTAAAATGCTTGTCTTCTCCAACCCATTTTCCCATTGGAGTGGCTAATTAACTGGTTCACCAAACGGATTCATGCCCACCGTCTCCATGTATACTCTCTTTGCAAGTTCCGAAAACTTGTCTTCGTCTGCGACATCGTGGTCCGAGTATGTGAGCCTCCCTATATGACCTTGCAGGTTTGGTCCTACCTGTACCCCATCTGGTATCCGCGGTAGAACGATTTCTGCGGTCGGTTTCTTACGAGGTGACTTGGGTATCTGTATCTTGTCTTTCTTCACTGGTGGTGGCTAGCTCAATGTTCTAGCGGCTTCCATTTGTTCCTCAATATACCATTCTGGTCGTACCGTGACATCTTCGACCGTTCCTTCTGGTGGGTGTTCTGATATGGTCATTTGAGACTCATCTGGCTCGATTTCTGCGTCCATATTCAGTTTTGTTCCATTGACTTTTGGAGCTTCTTCGGTGTTCTCTGGTTGCACCTCCTTTAGGGATTTTGTGTCCTGGTTCAACTGCTTCTATACCTATGTCGATATACCTATACTCATGCCCTCTGGTGTTGGTTGTTGGATTTCTTCCACTATCGGTGTAGGGTTCATCGATGTTTTGTCTGGAGATGGGATTTCATCAAAATTGACAATCTCCGATAACTGATTTTCACCTTCTTCCGCCTGTACTTGTGACATGGTCTGAACTCTGGTTTTCCTGGCGGTATGGCTTGCTTATACTTGCTTGGGCGGTGCCATGGCGGTGAATGTCAAACTTTTGTTGATTTCTAATGGTCTCTGTGATCTCTGTGAATTCTCTTTGTTCTTTTTAGCCTTTAATGCTCTCAGTCTGTTCTCTTTTTGCGAATAGACTGTTCGCTCCCGCATCTGTGTGTTGTGTGGGTTTCCCATGAAGCTTGTCGAGGACGCTTCCTTAATTATGGGGTTAATGCACCTTAATTACGGGTTCAATGCACCTTCAATGGTTTTGTACTTGCCATTACTTTGCCTTGCCGTCTCCAGCTGGCGCGATTAATGTGGTGTCCCATCGGTCATTGCATTCCTTTAATTCCGCCTAGTGCTTTCATGTCGTTATGCTTTTGTCAACTTTCCTTTTCCCACTTATTTCCCTTTGTATGTGACCATTTTCCTTCTCCTCACCGGTTTTATGTCCCTAATTGTGCATGCTCTTTCTTTTTCAAGTGCACTATGCCCCTTTTGGTTCTTTTTCAATATACTGGTNTTACTCCGCGGTTGGTGGTCGGCTGTCCTTGTATAGCTTCAGTCGGATCCCATTGATCACCCCTCTAATTTATGTGCTTGATAAGTATCTTAACTGTACAACTCCTCCTTCTGTGATATATTTTACCTTGTACGGTCCTAGTCAATGCATTCTGAGATTTCCTCGGTGCTGAAACAATTTGCTCTCATACATTAGTACGAGATCTCCTTCCTTGAAAGTTTTCTTCTTTATGTGTCTATCATGCTAGGCTTTGTCCCTTGCTTTCTGAACTTGTTGGTGGAATCCTGCTAGGATCCGCTCTTCTTCCATGGTCATTAACTGATTCAGTCTCTCCTGTACTGTGCCTCGTTCTATCATTTGTGTAATTGCTGCTACGTGTAAGCTTGGTACTAAAAACTCACACCACTACTTCTTGGCCATAAACTAGTTTAAATGGCGTGTTCCCTGTCAACCTTTTGCATGTAGACCTGTAGACCCATAATATTGCTAGTACTTTGAGGTCCCAGTCATCCCTGTTGACGTTACAGATCTTTGTCAGGGCGTTCTCTAGGATTTTGTTAAATGCTTCTACTGTGACATTTGCTTGTGGGTGATATGGTGTGCTCTTCTGATGATGGACTTCAAACTCTTTAGTCATAGCACTGATGGTGTTGTTTATGAAGTGTGTAACTTGGTCGCTCATCAAAACCCTTGGGCACCCAAATCTAGTGATTACTTGCTCAAATAAAAAGTGCCCTGATGTTTCTACGCTGCAATCCTTCATTGGTGCAGTTTCTGCCCATCTTGTTAGGTATTTCATCGCAGTGATAATGTACCTTGCTCCTGTTCTTTTTGTTGGTGGCTTGATTAATCCCACAAAGTCTATTTCCCACTTATTGAATGCCTGGAGTGTTACCTGTGGTCGTAATGGCATCTCATCCCTTCTGTTGGGTTTGCCTACCCTTTGACAGACATAGCATCTTTAACAGTACTCCTTCGAGTGTTTGTGAATCGTTGGCCACCATAGTCCTGTGCACAATACCTTCTGCACGGTATCTTTAGCTGCGTAATGTCTTCCTACTATTCCTTCATGAGCTTCTGTTAGGACTCTTGGCCTTTCATGTTGTAACATGTGCATGCGCAAGATGTTATATGCGCCCATTTTGTATAGGTGTCCTGCAATCAGTTGATAGTCGGAAGCTCGGACTACCAGGTTTTTCTTCTACGCTGTGTTATACTCTTGAGGCACAATACTTGTGCTCAAGTACTGAATGATATCTATGAAGTATTCATCAACGATCTTGACTGAGAATAGTTGTGCATCTCGAAATTTGTCTTCTAAATTCGTGGGTTCTTCTCCATTTGTGACCCTTGATAGGTGGTCAGGTCCTGCGTTCAATTTTCCTGGTTTCACGATTACTGCAAAGTAAAATTCTTGAAACAGTAGTAACCACTGACAGATTGTCCCCCCCAACACTGGCTTGTTGACTAGATATTTCAGGGTTGAGTGATATGTGAACATCTTAAAGTGTTTCCCCAATAAGTAATGTCTGAACTTTTGCAGTGCATAGACCATAGCTAAGCCTTCTCATTTTGTCGCGTTATAGTTATGTTCTAAGTCTGATAGCTTGTTGCTCACAAATGCTATCGGGTGATCCAAGTCCCCCGCTCCTAGCTACGCCAAGATAGCTCCAAGTGCTATGGTTGATGCGTGTACATGGATGTGGAATGCCTTCTCCCAATATGGAAAGACTAATATTGGTGCGATGACGATCTTTTCCTTTAGGGTATCCAAACCGTGTTGACACTCGTTGTTCCACTAAAACTTTGTGTCCTTTCTTAGAAGCTTTTCCATTGGTGCAGTAATCTGCGCATACCCCTTGATAAACTTCCCATAATATCCTATGTGTCCTAACTTCTCTCTAAGTTGACAGACTGTTTTTGGTGTTGGTAAGTTAACAATTACTGCAATATTTGCAGGATCTACGAGTAAACCTTCTTTGCATACTATATGGCCCAATAATATCCCAAACGATGTTCCAAATATGCATTTCTTTATGTTAAGTGATATATGACACTGTCTGCATCTTTATAACATTAGTCATAATACTTCTACACGGTCTTTCAACAAACTGTAGACTATCCAATCATCTAGGTATACTTCGAGAAACTGGTGGATGAATTCCTTAAACGCAACAATGACTACTCTGGAAAATATTGTTGGTGCATTCTTCAATCCAAACGACATGACTGTGTACTGATATGATCCCCATACTATCTCAAACGTAGTCTTGTATCTGTCTTATTTTGTTATCTTGATCTGATGGTAGCCTGAGAATCCATCAGTGAATGTGTAGGCTTCGTGTCCGCCTACATTTTCTAACACTTCATCCGTGAAAGGTGTAAGGAATGGGTTGTTTAGGCATGCATCGTTCCAATTTCTCAAGTCGACACATATTCTTATCCCTCATTGTTTCTTGTCTTGTAATACCATCAGGCTTATCCATTCTGATTCTTCGATCGGTTCTATGATGCCGGCTTTGAGCATCCTGTCGATATCAACTTTGACTTTCTGGTTATATATTGGGTTCAGTCTATATGGTCGTTGTCTGATCGATCTTGCTTCAGGTCTGAGTGGTATCTTCATTTCTCCTAATTCTTCAGCTATACCCTTCATCTCTGTAAATGTTGTGGGAAACATGTCACTATACTCGCGCACCAACTCAGTTATTCTTTCTATTATTTGTTCATCCTAGTAGTCTCCAATGCTGGCCATTTTAGGATGCTCGAATGTCTCAATGTTGGATTTCTTTACTTTGATCAGCGCGGAAATGACTTTTGATTCTATGGGTGGACCTTCCACATCTCTTTCTCCTTCTCCTTCCTCAATCTGAATATCTCGCGGATCGTCTTCATCCGGTGCTTCCTCTTGTACATGGTAACATGACAACAGTTCCTTGACTGTCTGTTTGTTCCGTTGTTTCTCTTTTGTGATAAGTTCTGTTTCTGGTTCTTGGATGAATATCACTTCTCTTATCTTTTTAAGAGCGACATCTATGTTGGGGTTCTCATGCTCAAATGAGAAAGTGACTGTAAAATTCTATTGCAATGTCATCGAGGTCATAGGTCCTTTGCGTAGTTCCTCCCCGTATACCAGTTTGTTGGTATGTCCTCTAGAGTGTGTATAAAATGATGAGGCCATTCCTCTGGGGGTGTCATTTTCCACAACGTTCTACACTTCTCCAAGTGTTCCGCTGGTGCCCTTTGTCCATCATACTTTTGTTGCTTGTTGTTTTTTTGTTCTGCATCGAACCTTATGCGCAGTAACCGCTTACATTGGGACCAATCTATGATTGTCTCTTTGTGTGCGCCCCACCATCTTGAAGGTGTGGCCTTAAGTGCTATATCAAGTGCTAACATTCTCTGGTTCTCTAAGACTTTGTCTTCATACTGTGATAAGAATGTTTCCAAATCGTTTATTCTGTGAAAACTGGGTGATTCTCTGATTTCTGTGCCTACCCATCTTACTGCGTGGTCTATTCTTGCACATATTCTTGTGGATACTTCGTGTAGCCTTTGTTTCTAGTTCTCTAAACTGGTATCTAAGTCTATTGCACATGAGGTAATGCTCTGTTAACTGAGTATCCCATCTGCAGTTGGGTTTACGTAATCCTCATCGCGCATAGTTGTTCTGTACAACTGGTCGATTTCCTCCAAATCTAGGCAAGTAGGTTCTACAAACCTCTCCCCCTCTAACGGATCTAAGGGCGCGATGACCCTGTATTCTCCTAACTCAAATGTCATATTCTTGGTCTTCAAGTTGATTATGGCCTGGTTGTCAAATGCCCAATCCAGATCTAGCAACGTTGGACAAGGTGTTGTGTCGTCCACTATTTCAATGACTTCAAAATCTGCTTTAGTGCTTACTCCATCTAGGTCTACTATCACTCCTTTCAGTCTACCTATTGGTAGGACTCTGTGTTGGTTTTTCAGTTTCAATTGAACAAGTGAATAGCCTAATGTGGGCTCCCCCATGCACTGCCATGTCTTCTTTGGTAGTACATTAACTTCCGATCCTATATCCAATATGATGTCTCCCATATTCAAATCTCCAATATTGGCATTCGGTCTAAATTCCCTACTTGTTCTTCTTCTTGTGTGTAGGTGATTGACTATTTTTGGCTCTAGTTTTCCTTCCGTCTCGATGCCACATTTTTCTAGTATGTTTTGCAATATTTTCACGGATGATGGATCACTTAATACCTTTACACATGATTGCAAAAAGCCTTTGATTGTACTTACTTGTCCCATGGAATGTATTTCACTGGTATGATCCAATAACGAAGGCATTTCATATTCTGGTCCTTCCTTACTTTGTTGCGCAGTTGAAGTCGTCACAATATCTTCCTTTTGGAATTCTTGTCGGTCTTGCTTAAATATCTCCTTTTCCTTCTGTGCATCGAACTGCTTCCTTGGTTCAGTGTTCTTTTTCACCCATTGATTTTGTGTTGGCTCATATCGAACGGTATCGTCCCCTATTTTATCTCCTCCACGAGTAACTATATTAATGTTTCATCCTTCATCCCTTGCTTCGGTGGAAATCCACTGAACATTATGGTTGTTCTGGTTCCTCTTTTCCTAGATCTTTACTAGGAATGTCAGACATTCTTATGTATCGTGTTTTGATGCGTGACAATACATACAAGTTGTTGGTGGAAGTGGACATTCTCTTGCATAATGTCCCATTTGTTGAAAATTGTGACACACTACCGGTCCTCTACCTCCTCTTGCTCGGCCTCCACCTCTGTAGCCTTCTCTATCTCCTCTCGGTGCATTGTACTGAGGCGCCTGATTATACGTCGCGGTATTGTAATGAGGTTGTGCTACGTTGTACGATGGTTGCATGTTATTGTATGGTTGCGGCGCAATATTATATTGTTGTTGTGCAGTGTTGTATGGAGTTGGAACTAGGTTAAAATGTGGTGCGACTGGCCCCATCATCATTTCTGCCTACACTCTATATGCGTCTGATGTCCTTTCTCACATCAACTCCATAGTTATGCAGTCTTTGTCATCATGACCCACTAACTTGCAAAAGGTGCAGTATGAATTCTTTGGGACTGTCTGGTATTTTTGCATCATCGGGCAATGATAGGGGTCGTGACCCAGTTTCTTACAAACTTCACACCATGGTCCTCCTTTGGGTAACAGGTTTAGCATTCCTGCTACCATATACTGCGTGAATGTTGGACATTCTTTTTTGTGGTGTCCTTCCGTCCTGCATGTGGTACACCAAACAACTTCTCGTTTGTCTTTGCTCTTATTCTGGTTCAATTGAAATGTTAAATTCTTCAAGTCATCTTTCAACTCTTCAATAGCTGGGTCCATTTGCTGGTACTGGTTTTCTTCCAGTTGTAAGGCTGCCTGCAGAGCCTCTAACTGCATCTGAAACTTTTGTTGTCGCAATGGATATTTTAAGTGTGGGAGCAGTGAATTGACAAACAAGTGTTGATGTTGTATCTCAGTCATGAGATATTTTAACTTTCCCTTCAGTTGTTTGAATATTTGGTCAATCTCCCATACATACTCTCCTGGTTTCTGTCGGATTTCTATCATCTCATTCATGTATTGATCCTCTAAGATCGGCTTCTGGAACTCATTTATTAGTAACTTCTTAATGTTTGTTAGTGTCCTTGTCGTTCCGGGTGCAATGTTTGTGTCTAAAATCATGTACCAGTCTAGTGCACGGTCTCTTAGCGTAATCACTAGATATGTAAGTTTTGTATCTTCATTAGTGATTTGTTTTTCTTCCCAGATCTTCGTAAAAATGAACAAGTGTTTCTCAGGGTCTTTTGTTGCTTCTCCTCGAAATTTTGGTAACCTGATGGTGAGATCATGTCCTTCCATTTTGAATGTTAAACTACTACCTCTGCGCGGTGCAGATACTCGACTAGTGTTGCCTGAACTGGCTCCTCTAGTTGTTGTTCCTTGTTTGGATGTACTTCCTGCTATCTGACTGCTTCATAACTTCGGTTGTCTAAACGGTGGTGTTCTCTTCGGTGTATTAGTCACACATGGGTTTATGGGTTCCACACTGACATTGATATGGATATGATTGATGTCTTCTCTTCCTGTTATTAGACCTCTCGTCTTCCTCTCATATGTTGCGTGCATTATTTCCTCAATCTGCTCCACAGCCCAGAGATCCTCTACGTTTTCCTCATCACTCGCCAAGCCTTCCCTCACAGCTACGTCTCTCTTCTTGGTATTCACCTTATATTGGTAGGGTACTCCGCTATGCATCTTTCCATCTGTCACCATTATCTTCTTGATTTGGTCGACGTCCATCACGATTGGGTCCAAGGGATCCTCCTTCTTTCCCTTATCCTTTCCTCCTTTTTATGTCAGTGCTTCCCCCCCTCCCCCATGTACGCAGGGAAGTTTAGCTGTCTGAATCAATTGTCATTACACCTTTGTTATACAGAAGTATCTTAATAGAAGTATACAATGATCGAATGTAGCTTCCTCGAGGTCCATGTAGAAACTCTTACTCCGCTGCGTTGTACGACTTCATTGTGTCGACTGCAAACTTTGTTATAAAACCTGCCACAATACTGTCAAGCCAAAAATCTACTGCATGGGTGAACTTGTTGTTCACCTGTTGTAACTATTCAATCTGTACCAGGGTCCACTCTATCATCGAATCCAGTTCATTGCGTGGTTATCCTTCAACCTTAGTATCCACTCCTACAATAGATGTGGAAAATCACAGAAAAAGACTTTGCGTAAATCAATAAATACATATTTCTCAAGATATTTGCGAGGTGTTAGTCTAGGGTTTCTATTGTCTTTCTGTGAAAACTATAGCTCCTTAGTTCTTAACAAAGTTTCAATCTCTTCGTTTGTGGGATTCCACGGTCTCAACATTCCCTTCTAATGGCTCATTTCTTTATTCCCTAACCTTTTCTTGATTTGCCTCCGACAGATCTTTGACCTATCTCCTCTACTCAACCCTCTCTTGTTCCTACCAACAGCAACTGAACCATTTGTTGGTCACTATTCCTCTATTCTGTTTGAGTTTATTGACCCACGTTTCATGTCTATTCGAGTTTCCAACAAAGCCTCTAAAACTTTCGGCCCTCCTGGTAAACCAGAAGGCAACACAACACACAAAATGTGTTGCGCAGTCTCACCCGAGATAACTTTAATGGGTGGTTGTAAGACTCATGTGTTTACAACCTAGGATTGAGTGGGAGATAACCCATCTATATATTGAACTATTTATTATAACTTGTAGACACAGTGCATTGTTATCGACGAGTAAGCAGGAAATATAATAACTCATTCATTCAACATAGTAATAATTGCTTCAAACAATAAAGATATGCAAGCATTCATCACATAACATAGATTTTATCGTGGTTCACCCCCTCCTGGGGCTACGTCCACAAAGATTTGTCTCTCAGCTCTTTTATTATATTATTTATGCATTTACAACGTTGCATGCTTACAAATATTCTTAGTAGGGTAAGATCTATATGAGGCAGACTAGATCACACCAGGCTCCCCAACTTGCGATCTAACCCTCAAGATCTACCTTCCCTCATCCTCTCTAGCTCAACAACTTATAGAAAAATGAAACATACAACAAAATATCACGTATTGCATCAACTTCATGCCTAACTATAACAACAACAATAATCCAAACCGACAACCCACCCTTTATGATCCCTAAGTATCTATATTTATACATTTCGGGCTCTTCAGCCGTTTACAATACCTTACCAAAACCCTAACCCTACCGTCGTTAGGTCTTCCTCCCATGCATACATGTTGTTCTTCCTTCCAGTTGTTTCTTTCCTTGTGTACGCTTTCTTGCATGCACGCGAGTTGTGTTTCCTTCCAGTTGTCGCTTTCTTTCCCAAAACCGCCTTGCTTTTCAGCTTTGGCCTGCCTCCAAAAGGGGGGGAGATTGAGTGAGTGAGTAAGAGAGAGAGAGAGAGAGAGTTTGGGAGGGAGTGAGAAATGAGG
>SNQJ01S0194158.1:17684-30737 GCA_010110895.2 Picea sitchensis | reverse complement strand
AACATCTCAACAATTCTATCGTGGTCATATGGTGGTCATAATTGTAGTAACAATTTTTATTTATTTTTATATAATAAGTGATTGAGGATCTCCAAAGGAGTTCAATCGACTTTGTATTTGGAGGGAAATTAAAGAATGTGTGTTCACACACACATTCAATTGGTTCTAGCTCGATGGTTTGGGAGGAGAAATTTTATCCTCCCCACCTAGGATTAAATCCAGACACATGCATACACACACATTCAATTAGGTATAGCTCGGTGATTCGGGAGGATAAATTTTATTCTCCCCACCTGGGCTCAAATATCGCTTGTGACACATTCCATTCTTTGTGAGCCAATTATTGTTGATGTAAACCATGAGAAATATCTATTCTCTCTTATGGGTAGGAGGGTGATATATATATATATTCATTTTCCTAATAAGTTCAGAAAAATCAGCTTTAAATTTTAGTAGAGGCGCAAAATGATTTAGAACACATATAGAGGGTTGTTAAATATGGCATAATAGTTTAAATTGGCTAGAAGGAGTTCTAAAATAGAGGTGATGGAAATAAATCAAACATCAATGGCCATGATTGAGATCAAGACATATCAACGGTCGGTGTGCATTGCGGGCCTGGAAAGTGCACGGAGGTTAATTCCATAAAGTGGTTCTGAAATAGAAACCACGGGTTTAGAAGGTAAAGACTTGTCGGCATGGGGACGA
This sequence comes from Picea sitchensis, assembly GCA_010110895.2. Classification (NCBI taxonomy): domain Eukaryota; kingdom Viridiplantae; phylum Streptophyta; class Pinopsida; order Pinales; family Pinaceae; genus Picea; species Picea sitchensis. The sequence continues at coordinate 30,029 of SNQJ01S0194158.1, read as the reverse complement.
TTGCGAAGCGGAAATTGGTTTACATTGGAACCTTTGACCCATAGCTCCAAAAAGTTGAATATTATAAATTTGATGTGAGTTTTATTTTTGTTTATATTTGTCAAAGAGGGAATTATTGGAGTTGTTGCAACTGTCACCTTGGTCGAATTTTGAATTCTCAGCGCCATTATAATCACCATTACATGTATTTTTTCTTGTTTCCATGGATCCCATTGTGCTCGAAGTATCTGAACAAAGCCCATAAAATAATGAAGAAGCCCTAATTGATAGAGGTAATGATGTTTGTGACCCTAAATTCATTTTTGCCCCTATTTCTCAATTAAGAAGTAACTTAACTGATGTTAGAGGGAAAGGTTTACCATTTTTGGAGTCTGTCCAAGCTTCTCTCATTTCATATGCAACCAAATTGTATTTTTAGTTTCCCGAATTTATAGGATGGTGTGCAGAGTAATACTCAGAGTCAAAAAGAGTTCCAATTGATAAAAAGGGGTCTAAAGTCTTGTGTAAAAGTGATGTTGTGTCAGTCAGGGAGTCATTAAAAATTCCTAAGTATTTCTTTGAGAATTTTGAACCTTTTGATGAGGAACAAATGATTAGAGTCTATAGGGAGTGTCAACCAGAGATTAAAACTATGTTTTTAAGAATGATTATCAAGCTTGATCAGTTCCCACAATTTTTTTCTTTTCCCTTAAGCATCAATATCATGGTTAGTGAGGTTCAATGTGTCTACTATTTGTTAAGTCGGGTTTTATATCTTCATAGTTGAGGTCATGTTAGGTTTCCTTCTCAAATTATTCCATTCAGATTCAGGTCAAGTTGTCTATATTAATTTTGATGAGTTCCTAGTTGATACCATCCACAAAAAACTAGTGAAATTCCACTCTCTTAGACACGTCAGATACTGTACATATATGATGAAGATTTTTCTCACCAACAACAATGCAGAGATCCCTGAAGCAGAATCAATATCTATTGAAAGAAACAAGATGACTTCAGTAATTTTTATCAATAAAGTCATGTCAAAGGCCTACCAGATGATTTTCAATGTTAAACTTCCCAGCGTTATTGAAGAAATGAGAATTCACCTACAGAATCCAGAAGACGGAGTAGGAGACTAGACCCATTTTTATAAATTCTACAGTAATACGGGTATATGGCTTTCACGAGTTTCATTATTTGTTGCCCATCTTTTTGACCCCCAGAATTTCTGTTCTAGAGTTCATAAGACACAAAATCATCTCTGAAACTGAAAATTTCATCAAATATCATAGAGCAAGCAATATAAAGTTTCCTTTTGTGATTGGCCCATTCATTGTAAAATCCAGAACATGTCTAGCATAGGTTGACACAAAGCTCAAAGATTTGGTTTTTGCACAAATTCCAAGTAAAAAATATGATCCTCATCAAATCATATCTAGAAGGAGGCAAATGAACAATAATGCTCCATATGAGCATGAGCCTATTGAAGGCCTAGAGAATTTTGCAAATATTGAAGAATGTGTGGATGTTGAATCCCCTGTACAAAAGGCATCAACACAGTAGAGTATTCCAAAGGTGGTAATTAAGGTTCCAAAATCTAGTACACAAAATAAGAGGATTGTTTCAGAGGCAATGGACATAGACCTTGAACACACTACCAGAAAGAAAATTAAAACCATCTAGACAAAGAAGTATGTAGACTTGGAGGATGAAGGGCCTAAAGAACAAACATGTTTAGAAATGGAGGAGAGTGGCACGAGTGTAATTGAATCCAGGTTTGGTCAATTGGAAAGTGAAGGTAGTTTAGGAGCCTTCCATAGCTAGGAATATTATTTTTCTCAGGCCTCAGAGGAAGCCTACCAGTCAAAGGAAGATTTATCTAAATGGTATGCAAAAAAAAGAAAGGAAACACTAAGTGAGATCATGAATCTAATACCTGAGGTAAAGAAAGCTTCTCGGCACAAGTCTTCAGTATTCATAGTCAGAGACCCATAAAGGAAAACATTCAACATTTCCATAGCAGAAGAAGATAAGGTCTATGAGATCAAAATAAAGTATGATAATATTAGTTCCCCATATAAGTTTCAATTCCAAAAGTAGGTTAGTGACCTGCTATATTCAGATTATTTAAATTTAAATTTGAAAAATGCAAAATTAACATCACTATTTGCCAAGCTTGAAGGTCAACTCGGGTAGGAAAAAGAAATAAGTAAAGCATGGAATATTAAAATAAAGAAACTCGAATTTGATGGCCCCAAAGCAATGAAAACCTTGATGGATGAGAAATACAAAGTGATTCACAACATGGAATTCATGTTACAGAGCATCCACAAACTACATAACTTGTAGCATTGGAATAGAAAAAGGAATCTTTCAAGAAGCAATCACTATATTTTCAGGGTAAATTTATGCAACTGGAAAAGGAAAAATTAGAATGATCATAATAAAAGACAAATATGGAAACTAGAGTCATAGCTTTGTCTTATGTTTTACCCTTTGTTACACCCTCTGCTACTGAAAGAAAATCAGGCACAGAAGACATTGTCTAGGCAATGTCTCAGGTTAGCTTAAAGGATGGGGAATAAAATAATTGAAAGAGATTATCAATAAAATGGAATAAGAGGCACAGAAAAGGGATGAAAGAGTATCACAAATTAAAAAGGAAAATGAAGTCCTTCATGAAAAGGTGAATAAGCTAAACTCCAGGCTTAAAGGAAAAAAAATTTACAAGGAGCCAAGCATATCAGCTGGGACTCCATATCAGTTGAGGTTACAAAACTCGGGACATTTCTAAATATTGTTAATGATGAGGACAACATTGCAGGTTTGGATAAATAGAGATGCACAGTTATTAATGAAACTTTATCAAAAAGACTAGCAGAATGGGCCCAAAATGCTATCAATCTTCTTAATACAATTCCTTCATCAAGTTTGCATACAATTGGGGTCAAAGATAGAACTACTTTGATAATATGGGCTAGAAGAATCATAACCAAGCATAACCTCTTGAATTCAGTTCAGAATAAAGAATCCCAATTGGAAAAGAGTGTTTAGGAGTTTAAGGATTTGTTTGAAGAACTATTTATCAAAGGTCTTCCATCATTCTAGGATGGAAAGGGAAAGTTGCACGAACAGGAATCCTACAATGCACTCTTGACACAAGCGAGGATGGATCACTCTAGGTTTGAAGACATAGATGAAGTTTTAAAGGGGGGAACTATGAATAAATTTAAGATAATAAAATTTGTCTTGCCTATCATGTCGTATGCCTCTTACATCAATTTGGAAATTTTAATAAAATAAATGATTGATTATGACATTCCTTTTAAATTACAGTGGAAGGAAATAGTAAGATTGGGTAAAACTAAATGTAATTTTCCAGGTACTAGTAAATGACCATCTAGTTGTCAACGAAGTATGGGTCCAAACATCATCTAATCATATTAAGACACTACCAAGGTCAAAGGGGTGAAGATAAGGATAAAGTTGTTGAAATATCTCAAGGATCTTGATTTTCTGAACTACTTTTCTCTATTTTTGTAAATCGGTTTCAAACTGAATTTCATTGGTTTTTTATAAATATTGTAACACATAATGTACAAAGGGTGGGAGAAAGTTTGATGAATTGAGTATTCTGAGTCTTTGTACCGTAATATTTTCCTAAAGAATTAATAAAGTTGGGTGATCCAAGGCTTCTGCGATCTAGTCTTGCTTCAAAGATTCATGTGTCAGTGACTGTGTAGCATGTTCACTTCATTGTATGTTCTTCTTTCAGTTTATTGCTCTTTTTCCATATATGAATGATATTCAATTAAAATATTGTTTCAGAATTCATCATGTTGATGCTTTGTCACATAGTTTAGAATATCAATGGTGTTTTCTTCTGCTAAAACAGTTTAAGAAATTTCAAAATATGATTTCTTAAAGTGTTGATTTATGTTTTTCTTGTGTCCTTTCTGCTACAACGACATTTAAATTAAACCAACACACTGTTAGTGTATATCTTTCCTATGAATTATTTTTCCATTAATTAAAATATTACCCACATATTCATAAGCTTCAACCTTTTGACTCCATGCCCAATGGATTTTTCACAAACTTAAACATCAAATCCCATCCAAAAATTTGTTCACAATCCAAGGACCTAACCTCAAGAAACAAAAATCAAATCAGACCTTTCAGTGACTAATTTGGTAGAGAGACCTCTCTAAGACTGGAAGGGTTAGATTCAAGTTTCTAAAGTTGGTTTGTGGTTACCTATGGGTTCCTTTTCTTGACCTAAATAAATTACATAGTGATAATAGAATTGAAGGATAAATTCTATTGTTTTTCAATGCAATGCACATTCCATACAAATGCTTAATGCTTTTATGTCAATATGTTAGGCTTTTTGGAAATTATTTTCCACTTTAATTGTCCTACATGTTCACTAAGGTTTGCATGCATTTGTGTTTGTAAATTTGTATATCTTTTGTGACTAAAGCATATCATAACCATGAAAAAGAAAAATAATATAAATATAGAATGAAAAAAATTGAAGCCACAACATACAATTTCATAGTATTCTCTTACTGTATTGCATAGGGTTCACTCTGTGGTTATGATTTCCACTTAATGTGGCTATATTTTAACATTAAAGGTGTCAAGACTTACTGAAAATGGATTTTTCCACTTATATTTTGTATGTTTCAACAAAGGCCTTCCCAAAGGTTCCAACTTATTTTGAAATCCCTACAAATTGTAGTAGTATATTTCCTCAAGATTTTATAATTGGTTTTGCTTCTTCAAATGATATGAATATATTAAAGAAGAATTTGAATATTTTATAGTAAATTTTAAATTATTATGACTAATCAAAATATGAACATATGGGATGCAAACTTCCATGACTCTTCATATTCCCTTGGCACGAAATATTGTTTATACACCTCCCTACAAATGAATCGCAGGTAGTGTTGATGATGAATTCTTGTTGTTTTTTTTTTTCTAAATACCTTCATAATTATTTTTTCCATAATATAGTGCTTGCGTCAAGAAAAGAAAGATATGCATATGGAACATTGGCAAAGAATGACCATACCAACATTCACACATCTCATTCTTGCATTAATATTTAATACTTTTTTTTTAAAATAGATATATTTTGTCGCTCTTGTGACGACAGAGATCGTCGATAGTATGAATAGTTCATCATATAAACTAGGATAGGTCATTTCTATTGCGACGAATAGGATCATCGATTGTATGAATAGTTTGTTGCAACGATCGATTGTGTGTCACTCTTGCGACGCACAATTCATGGTCGAAACTAGAATAGTTAGTTTCTTTTTCATCAAAGAGGATTGTTGATCGTATGAATATTTTGTCTCTCTTGCAATGAATTGTTCATCATAGAAACTAGGATAGGTTGGGCGTCTCTCTTGTGACGATCATCTTTGGTTGTCATTTGTGCAACGATCATCCTCAGTTGTCGTTATTAGGACGATCATATTCGGTTGTCATTCTTGTGATGAGCACTGTAAGTCGTCTCTCTTGTGATGACCTCAATAGATCGTCTCTATTGCAACGACCTTCTTTGGGTCGTCGCTCTTGCAATGTTATCTCAGGTTCATCGCACTTTCCATGAGATATGATGTGATGTTTGAGAAGCCCAATATTTGCCACAATCGCCACAACGTAATGTCGCAAGAGAGTCAAAATGGTGGTCGCAAAATGACCCAAATTTACTAGTGAAGATGGAAAAAAGGTTTACTCGGTAAGTCTTGGGATTCTAATTTCTAGGGGGTCTCCCGATATACGCTAGGTACGTGGGAGATCAAATTCGTATAGTGTTGTCTAATGTGAAATCGCTCAAAAGGGGCCTTCTGATATACTCAAGGTATGTGGAAGAACCACACTGTCCCTGGGTTGTAGCGCTAACCAGTAACAACAACTCCTACATTTAGAGATACCAAAACACGTCTGTACCTAAAAAAATCCCTAAGTTTCTCTCAATTTTATGTGATACTCCTTTTATCCCACTTTATTCTACTTTTTGAATCACCCCAATTTGATCTTCTAGTCAAAAGATATGCAAATTTCCAAAACAAAAAACACACCTTTTAAACCCTGATTTGGAGGTTGTTCTGCTAGTCGACCTTACTTTTGTTGCATCTTTAAATTTTTTACCCTTCTAGGTGTGAAATTTCATTTTGTAGTTCTCTAATATTTCCTCTCCACAATGCCAGAGGTCTGATCAAAATTTGATGTTCCAAGTGGAAGTTATTGTAACTTCCCCACACCATGTTGATTTTTTTCCTTTCCAAGAGAGCGTACTTGTAAAGCGTGCCAAGTGCACAATATGTGATATCATATTCTTAAACATGCACCATAAATACTACAAAATTTCCACCATTCAATGCAACTAGTCTCACTTAATTTGGATACTCATTGGAGAATATATCACTTTTTACCCGAAACACACGCTTGAGACTAGTTAATAGGACTAGTCTGCTACACTATCTTACACAAGGTGTATATCCAAAATTAGGATGACCCATCTAAGATAAAAAAAAATTACCACATATACCTTGATAATTCCTCTAAACATCCTCCTATTTTCACTGTCCGAATCACCACATACCTTGATAATTCCTCTAAACATCCTCCTATTTTCACTGTCTTAATCACCACATAAACTAATTTATATAAAAAATTCCTAAATTATTGAATTCATGATGATTCAAGAACCCGATCTTCCACAAGATATATATCTAAAAGTATAAATCCATAGAAGTTGGTATTTTAACCACAAGTACCTTTATTCATCTACCAAATATCCCCCAATGATTTCCTTCTGAAACGTCCCATAAAAAAAATTTAGAGCAAAAATTTCAAGATGTCTCAGATGTAGCAGCGAAACCCCAAGACCTTGAGCTCTAATACCAAATATTAGGAAAAAAAATCCAAATAGCATAAAAACATCAAAATAAGTACTCTATGTCTTGAAAAAGAGATAATTTCAGATAACAAGCCTCTTCGAGGGGTAAACCTCCTTATACACCACATAAATTCACAAATACAAGATGATTCCAATTGAAAAGGTCTCCTTGGTATATATAAGAGACTAGGAGCTACAATTACAATTAATGGACCCAAGATGACATAAATAAAATAACAATACTAATTTAATATGCCCCAATTAAGGGGTAATGTGCCACTATTTATGTCTTAACATCATATTTCTTGGGTACTCATGCAAAAGCAAAGCATATAAGTGCTACAATCTAAGACTCAACAAGATAGTGGAAAGCATCAATGTAAAAGTTGATGAAATAGACTTGTTGAAGACCAATAAGGAAAGAATAAATTCAAACATCTTTTAAGAACATGAAAATGAAGAACTAATGCAAAAAGAAGATGAAGAACAAGAACAAGAACAATAAGAGAAGCAACCAAAAGCATAACAAGAAGAAAACAACCAATAAGATTTCCAGACACCTTCTATGACACCTAACTGTTGGGTTCAGAAGAATCCTCCACCGGAACAAATAATTGGAGATAGAAGTATCGGAGTAGAATCTAGAAGAAGAAGTCAAGGACATTTTTCATTATTGTCTAGAGTTCAACCAAGTAACTTTGAGGAAGCTAGAAATGATGAACATTGGATCAAGGCTATAGAAGAAGAACTAAATCAAATAGAGAATAATGAGACATGAGAAATAGTTCCAAGACCAAAGGACAAAAATGTGATTGGGACAAAATGGGTCTTTATAAACAATCTAAACAAAGATGGACAAGTAACCATAAACAAAGAAAGACTAGTGTGCAAAGGATATGCTCAAGTTGAAGGAATAGATTTTGAAGAAACCTTTGCTCATGTGGATAGAATGGAAGCAATCAGAATGTTCTTGGCTTATGCATGCTCCAAAATGATCAAGTTGTATCAGATGGACGTAAAATTATATTTTCTAAATGGATAACTAGAAGAAGCCATATACATAGAACAACCATAATGGTTTCTACTATTAGAAAAGGAAGACTATGTTTGTATATTGAATAATTCTATGTATGGACTTAAGCAAGCTCTAAGAGCTTGGTACTCACAATTGGATAGGTACTTACAACAACAAGGATTGAGAAGGGGAAATGCAGATAGTAACCTCTACATAAAAGTGGATCAAGGTAGTATGATTATTATTGAAGTGTATGTTGATGACATCATCTTAGGAAGTGATGATGATAGATTAAGTTATAATTTTTGCAAGGATATGCATAATGAATTTGAAATGTCCCTACTTGGGGAGTTGACTTTCTTCTTGGGACTCCAAATATCTCAGCTAGATGAAGGCATTTTCATTTCTCAAAGCAAGTACGTCAAGGAAATGTTAAAGAAGTTCAAAATGGAATATTGTAAACCTGTGAGTACTCCTATGGTTATTGGTTGCAAGTCACGAAAAGATGATGAATCTAAAGAAGCAGATAAAAGACTCTATAGATAAATGATTGGTAGTCTCTATGTGACAGCTTCAAGACCATATGTAATGCAAGAAATTGGACAGGTTGCAAGATTTCAAGAGACACCAAAGGAAACCCATGTTCTAGCAGTGACAAGGATCTTCAGATATCTTAAAGGAACAACATATTTTGGGCTATGGTATCCGAACGAAAATGAGTTAACTATGGTAAACTACACAGATGCAGATGTTGAAATTAGTTCAGATATTCACTATATCATACCAAGATTTCATCCTCCAATTAAGTCTCAATATTCAAGCATGAAAAACCTTAACTAATTGCACTTAATGAGTAGAAACACTTAAACAATATAGATTTGTAACTAAATCTGTAGCATAATCATATACTAACAGTGGACAAAATAGACATTATGCACCATGAAAAATCTGGGTAAAACCCCGAGAAGAATAACACAGAAAATAGTGACAAATTGAGGAGAATTCGTGATTAAGCTCCAAAGAAATATGTTGAGATAACAACAGTCATTTACAACATTTATATAACATAACCCAACTCAAAAAATGTGCCTCTTCTACAATCAGAAAATTGTGCCAAAGAATCTAGAAATCCGTGCCAAGTTTCTTCCTATAAAACTGCATGAAATTTTTGTTATAAAGTTGAACTGTACAGCCTGTACTTCAACAATAACATTATTTGAACAGTGGGCACTAAATTTTGTACCAATAGTAAAGGGAAACATTGATATTAGCCAATAACTTTCCTTGAAATCAGAACCACGATTTCAGTTCATACCTTAGTTGTACCTCTAGTAAATCCGTACAGTGTGGATTCCTTTAGCAACTGTACGGTCATGTTTTATATCAACAACTATTGTCTTGGGATGCATGCCCTCTTCCTCTCCTGGAAGATGTGCCTCCCTTGCTTGATATCCTTCTCCTTTCTCCATGCTCAAAAAGTCTCTTGGGATGATTGACCCTTCACCTCCCACAATTCTCTTCTCAAAGTGTGTGCCCTCCTCTCCTAATGAGATGCTTTTATCAATTTTTAAAATGTAAATTCCCTAACCCTTGGTCTTCCAATGAGATTGACAGTCAAGATTAGATATTTTCCTCATGAGATTAATGGTCACGACTTTATCCTTCATTGAGGTCACTTAAGTCATTAAAGTGACTCAAAACATCATAAAGTGACTTTTACATTAAAAAATAAAAGACCAACTTTAAAAAATCACTTTATAAAGTCACTAGGAGAAAATTTGCTTGGTCACTTCAACATGTTGAGTGTTGCCAATGCATAAGTACCTCCAAGCTACCAAATCTCAACACTCCCTCTTAGCGAGAGAGGTACTTCTGGTAACACCACCAGAATCTATCTCCATCTCATCAGTTGCCATAGTTGCTCCCTCTGTACTAGAAGTCTATGCTCCCTATGAATAGGAATCCACTACTCCCACTACAATGGAAGCCTCTACTGCTACCTCCATTGTACCACAAATTGAAGACATGATCCTAGGAGACTGCACACTCTCCTGGGCATCCATTTGTGTTGACTCATGCCTGTTGAGTCCTTTGAGAGTTCTGGAAAAAGATTGAGTCCCATCGATCAAATCTCTCTCCCATGCTACCTGCCAACTATTTGAAACATAATCTGAGTCCAAAAATCCACTCGACCCCAACACAGGTATACCCAACAACCTGTACAAGCCCTCATACTTAACACCAAGCATCATTGTTGTGTCAGCAATTTCTCCTACATGATATAAAAACGCATGTCCACCATAGAAGACAACTCCAAATCCACTATCATCCAAAGATGACACTGAGAGAAAATTAAATGTCAACTCTAGAATATATAACACCTCACCAACCTCTAGAAGACCTCCTAACTCTAGTTGGAATCTCACCCTTCCAACCCCCTTTACTGCAAGTTGTGGGCCGTCTCCACAATTCACTCTACAGTTTGAGTCTATCTCTGTAAGATCGAGGAAAACTGACCTCAACCTAGTCATGTGCCGAGAAGCTCCATTGTCCACAAACCAAGACTCAATGTCCTTGAACGCTAGGCATCTACTACCCACGGGACCAATCATGAGAGAGAACTCCTTCTCGTATCTTTTATCAAACTCCACAACCTCTACTGAAGCTGACACCTCTGGTTCTGATTTCTTCTTGTTTTTGTTTGGACATTGACTAGCATAGTGGTCAATCTTGTGACATCCAAAGAATTTCACCTTATTCATGTCCTTCTTCTTCTCATTTCCCTTTTCCAAAAGAGCAATGTTATTTTTGTGTGAACCATCCAATTCATTTTCCTGAGACCCCTCTCGGATCTCCTCTTGCATAAAATCATCCCACAATCTTCTCCAGTCAGGGAACTTCTCTCTCCCCACCACACACTTGATGAAAATACCCCACTCCTTGGTGAAGCCTTTGAGGGCTATCTGCACCAACTCTGAGTCAGGAATGACTTCTCCAACAGTTGCCAACTCATCCTTCACATGTGCAACCCAGGTGAGGTAGGTGGCCACACTCTCTCCTTTGACCATCCTAGCTCCATGGAGCTTGTCTCGGAGAGCCATTTTCTGGTTCTCATTCTTAGCCTCATACAAGCCTTTCAGTGCAACCCACATTTCATTGGTTGTATTCTTCTCATCCAAGTGTGGAATAAGGTGTTCTTTGACCCCGTCCAAGATGATTCTCTGAGTCTTGGCTTCCCTCACCTCATGAACATCAAGAGCTATGGGATCTGAAGAAGGTATAGGCACAATGGTGTTCGTAAATGACCACAATTTGTTCTCCTTGAGAACACTGCTAATTATAACCTTCCACTGCAGGTAGTTAGAGACCCCCTCCAATCTATATTCAAACCTGATGTTGGAAGTCATATTTTCCCACATGACAAAGAACCTTGTATGCCTTCTTCAAGAAAATATACCAACAAATCACTTGGTGTCCCAAGTGCCAAATCTTTCCCACTAAACGTCAGAGCACCTGCTCTGATACCATGTTGAAATTAGTTCAGAAATTCACTATATCATACCCACATTTCAGCCTCCAATTAAGTCTCAACAATCAAGCATGAAAAAACTTAAATAGATGCACTTAATGAGAAGAAACACTTAAGCAATATAGATTTGTAACTAAATCTGCAGCGGAATCATATACTAACAGTGGACAAAATACACATTATGCACCATGAAAAATCTAGGTAAAACCCCAAGAAGAATAACACAGAAAATAGTGACAAATTGAGGAGAATTCTTGATTAAGCTCCAGAGACAGATGCTAAGATAATAGCAGTCATTTACAACATTGATATAACATAACCCAACTCAGAAAATGTGCCTTTTCTACACTCAGAAAACTATGCCAAAGAATCTAGAAATCTATGCCAAGTTTCTTCCTATAAAACTGCATGAAATTTTTGTTTTAAAGATGAACTGTATAGCCTGTACTTCAGCAATAACATTCTTTGAACATTGGGCACTAACTTCTATACTAACAATAAAGGGAAACATAGATATTAACCAACAACTTGTCTTGAAATCAGAACCACGATTTCAGTGCATACCTTAGTTGTACCTCTAGTAAATCTGTATAGTACGGATTCCTTTATCAATTGTACGGTCATGTTCTATATCAACAGCTACTGTCTTGGGATGTGTGCCCTCTTCCTCTCCTGAAAGATGTGCCTCCCTTGCTTGTTTTCCTTATCCTTTCTCCATGCTCAAAAATTCTCTTGGGATGAGTGACCCTTCACCTCCCACAACTCTCTCCTCAAAGTGTGTGCCCTCCTCTCCTAATGAGCTTCTTTTATCAATTTTTTAAATGTAACTTCCCTAACCCTTGGTCTTCCAATGAGATTGACAGACAAGATTAGATCTTTCCCTCATGAGATCAATGGTCATGA
>SNQJ01S0194157.1:0-17674 GCA_010110895.2 Picea sitchensis | reverse complement strand
GAAACCACCTAGACAAATATTCCTCATTCTTAGCCTCCCATCCCTTCCTAATCTTCTTCAATGAAAGAGTTTTATACCCATCCAATCTCATCCATTAGTTACAAGGCAATGTTTCTACTTCTTTTTTGAAAATAACAGAAGGAAAAGGGTTAATGAACTTACCCAAAGGAATAGGAACCTAAACAGGTGAGGGTTTCGATCTCCAAGTCTCTTGCAAGCGATCTGCCATTAACATGTCCAACGCTTCTATAGAAGGTAGACCATTCTCCTTATCAATACCCCCTTTACTACTTTCCAAGGAATCTTCTATTCCCTCTAGATCTCTGCGTGAAACCTTCTTAGCTTCTTGAACCTTTGGACTAACTTCATGCATTTGTCCACCGACTCTTTGATCTAAAACCTTCCATGTTGATTATAAGGATATCTTCCTTTTCCTTTCCTAGACTCACTCCATTTCTATAATTCCTTTGTCATTCTTTACCGTGGAAGTTCATTAAGTAGTCATTAGCCAAATGCCCATATACATGGCATCTCGAGCATTGAAAAAGAAGGCTTATCTAGCCTAGTGCGTGAACATAGATATGACTCCCCACCATGATCTCAATCTGCTTCGCCATCCCTTCCTAGGCCTCCAACTCAACTAAATTTGAGCTATAATGCGCATAAGGGATGTTTTGAATTGCTCATCCACATATAAGATGCTCTCCAAATTGTTGCCTATGGCCTTAAAGGAATCAATAGATTGTTGATATTATGGTAGCTGTGGGAGGTATTAACCTCCATTTGTGACCTTTGACAAGATTAGAATATTCTGGAAGCAAGAAAAGGTTTGGATATAACCTTAGAAGAGAAGTCGACTAAAGGACATATTATATACTAAGTAATTAGCACCCAGAATGAGAAGTCGGCCCAGGCAGTCTGGCAGAAGCAGTATAAATATAGGAGGCCAGTCTTCATTTTAGCCAGAATTCTCAGAACTGTAGAAGTACACTTGTGCGCACTGCAGAAGGTCAGTTTGTGCGCAAGTCTTGGGAGCAGCTGCTGTCGACAGTTCTGCAATTTGCATTTTTTCGGTTTCTCTGGGTTGGACTCTCTGATCAATTTTGGTTATCTTTGCTCGGTGCATTAACCTTGGTTGGCTATTGATTTGTTGTCGGAAATTTTTCTCTCTGTCAAGGTCAAGGTGCTCGGGGGTGGCATTAGTGCCTATGGTTGGGTGACAATATTGCTATATTGTCTATGGTTAAATGAGCACATCCAATATTCTAACAGGTTATGGGCCCACACCTCCTTCATTCAGTTTAACCACTGGAAGGGAGCTAAGCCATAAGGTTACTAAGCTTGTTGAAGAACTGTCGCTAGGGTTTCTAGCAGGTGCAGTTACTAAAGCACTGTCGCTAGGGTTACTAGCAGGTGTAGTTGCAAAAACCCTAAAACCCTTGTCTAGCACCTTATGACGGAACACCTTACTCAAGGAGAAAATATTCAAATTGTGCCTTAGTCCAGCGTACCTATTGGCACTCTTAGAAGGTAGAAATGTCAAAGTTGAAATTTTGGGTCAAAGTCAAAGTTTGATCAGTTATCAGTCAACAAAAATTATGAATGAAAAGACAAATCATCTACACTCTTCAGCACTCCGAGGCAGCTTGAAGATGACATGGATAATTGGCAGTGGAGCTTCAGGAGAGGGCATATGACAGGAGATCAAGCGAGACTCTCAAATATAAATGAAAAGAGGAGCCTCGTACAAGGTGGAACTTGGAGACAAAAAACACCTACCCAGTCGAAGGAATTGGACAAACCTCCATCAAATTAGAATCAAATAACAATGTTCATTTAAGTAATGTTTTATATGTACTGGTTTAGAAAAGAATCTTGCATCCATATCTTGCCTAGAGACAAAGGAAACAAAATAGCCATCATAGATGGAAAAGAAGTATTATCTTGGCCTAAAGACTCCATCATAGAGAATGCTATGGCTATTGGAACCTGCGAGGAAGACTATAAAAACTACTAGAACGAAATGATGAAGCCCTTATACATGATGAAGTCAATCCCAATGAACTTTGGCATAGATCATATCAACTATCAAGCATTACCCTTCCTCAAAAGATGGTTGAAGGAATACGGAACTATAGTCTACATGAAAGAAATTTGCAAAGGATGTGTTTTTGGTAAGAATGTTAAGAAATCATTCTCAAGCAACAATAATAGATATAAGGAAATCCTAGATCTAATGCATTTAGATGTTTGCGGTCGATACTTGATTAAAATCTCTAGGAGGTTCTCTTTACTATGTAATCTTCATAAATGATTTCTTTCGAGAAAGGAACTTGGTTATATCTCTTGAAGAGAAAGGACAAAGTATTAACAAGTTTCAAGAATTCAATGGAATAGAACCTCCTGATAAAATCAAGACCTTGAGAGCAGATAATGGAGGAGAAAGCATTGAGAATTTGTTGCCTTTGCAAATCGACAAAGTTAGGAGGGAGCTATCTGTTCCTCATAATCCTTAACAAATGGTGTAGCAGAAAGAAAAACAGAGATCTATTGAAGAAACTGTGAAGGCATTTTTTGAACGATCAAGGTTTATCTATTTATCTATGTAGGGAGAAGCAGTCATGACAACAATATATGTTCAAAACATAAGTCCTCACATATTGAAGGATATGACTCCGGAAGAAGCCTTCGAGGAAAAGAAACCTAATGTGGAACACTTAAGATCTTTAAGATGCCTGTTTACTTTCCACATTCCCAAAAGGATAAAGGAATAGAGGTAGAACCCTCGAGGAAAGAAAGAGGCATATTCCACGGGATCTGATTGAATCATCCAAAAGCCTATAGAATGTCTATATCTCGGAACAACATAAGATTGAAGTGTTGACACATTAGCACCAATGAAAGATGGCTTTCAAGAAATCCATAGAAGAAACTATATAGTAAGAAGAGTATAAGAAGAGCTATTAGAGCTTACACATGTGAAGTCGGAATGAAGAATCATGGCTCTTTCGATCATCCGATGCAACCAGCATGAGACTAGTAGTTAGGTTCTTGTACTAAAAACCAAAGAAGCGACAAACAGCAGAGATTACCCTACAAAGTAGAAAGATTAGAAGCTAAGTGGGATATGAGAGAAAAACAATAAGCCCAAGAGATTCCTCTGGCTATACAGCATAGCAACAAAGCTTTTTTAGACAGAGAACCCTACGTTTGAAGGAAGCTGACTCAGGAAAAGGAAACAAATGATAATGTAATAGGAAGAAGAACACCTAGTCCATCATGAAAAATAATGTATGAAGTGTGCTTAGAACCTAAAAGAAAAATGATGAAAGTAACTTCAAAATGGGTCCTATAAAAGATCAAACATACAGCAGACAGTGTGGACAAATATAAGAGAAGCAAGGTTAAGTAACTAGAGGTTCTGCTCCCCGGAAGGAGAGGAGAGACTATGTGAAACGATGCGCTCATGTTTCAGAATGTACACTTCTATTAGAGCCATTATGTCTCTTGCTGCTTCCATAGGATGGAGTTTACATGAGATGGATGTAAAAACAACTTTCTCAATGGAGCAATTGAAGAAGAAATATACATTAAGCAACAAGAAGGATTTGTAGTACATTCAGGAGACACTCCATGTTTGAGACTAAAAGAAAGCTTTATATGGACTCAAACAAGCTCAAAGAACTTGGTATGCCAGAATTGACAATTACCTAATGAGACTTGGTTTCTCCAGAGTCAAGTCCAAATCTTTACTACAAGAGAAGAGAAGGAAGAGTATTGAACAATGCACATGTGATTCTATTGTTGTATGTCGACGATCTATTCTTGACCAGTGAAGAGTCTCTCATCATCTAGTGTAAAAAGGAACTAGCTTTGGGATTCGATGTAAGAAGATCTTGGTCTCATGCATTATTACTTAGGACTAGTGTTGGTTTTCCATATATATAAGAATGCAATGTATATTCGATATATTATTACAATATTGAGATGTAATTTCCATATATAGGAACATAAGGTGACCATCCATGAAAGGATCGTCCCTTGGAATAATCAATAACTAATTATTATCATTTACTTAGTATATACTATATTTAATAATCAATAATAATTATATTGTTAGTTATCTTTACAGAATATCTTCGATGTTGCATTCAAACATCAGCCTCCCTCTCAGCAGGGAGACATTCTGCAACATGCCACTCTTGTCTTTGAGTATACAAACTTCACCTAGACTCATGACCTTGTGCAGCCAGGTCTTGGGAGACATCTCTCTCTCCCACACGAGTGAGGAGAGAGCTCACCCAATAGATTCTCCCTCACAGGCCAATTAAATCTCCTCTAGATTACTGGGCTCACTTTGGGTCCATGTAATAGCATATAGCATCTGAGTCTTTATCATTCCTTGTCAAATCACCATGACTAGGACAAAGACCACACCAAGATCTTCACCACATGTACACACCTATTATTCAATGCCATCCTGATGCTAAATGACATGTGGAAAACACCTCAAGCACCTCGAGTCAATATCACTTGTCATGATCAAGGGAAGGACTACGTCTGGGCCATTTTAGCACAATTGCACCTTTTGATAAATTGTATCTTATCTCCCTTGGTCTGTAACCCAATGTAGGAGAAGTTATGCTGATCTTTGAAACATCAACACTCCCTCTTGGCTAGGAGGTATCTTTCCATAGTAATTACTGTAACTCATCCGGAGACAGAATCTCTGCCCGGAGTGGTATAAAACCACCATGATAGTAAAAGATTTGTCACATAGCACTCAGTGGACTAGAGGCTCTCCTCTAGGGACACTTGGTCAACCTCCCCATGAGTGTAGGACATCAAGAGTCCAACTCCCTCCGAGCATGTCCTCATGTTCTCTGAACATGGGACTGTGGAGCTATAAGCCAAAATGCATTTATATCTTCTTGAATAAGTGTCCTCACAAATCAAACTCAACTCAATTCCTTGGAGAATACGATCACGGAGAAAGTTTATCACATGGCACTCCATGTGGGCTTCTAGAGGCTACACCCTCGAAACACTTGGGTCAGCTCCCATAGTGTATGGCGTCAAGGATCAACTCCCATGGTGTATGGCGTCAAGGTGAACTCCTTGACATGTCCTCATGTCTCTCCACAAGGGACGTTGGATTATAATAGTGCACTTATCCTTCGAGATAGGTGCCCACATATCCCTTCTAGGATAAGTGTCATCAAAAATCAAATCAACTCGGTGATCACATAGGAGTGTGATCTGGAGAATGTTTCAGGAGGCTGCAAACATCAACACTCCCTCTCATTTGAGGAGGCATTCTCTCTGCTGCATGAAATTCTACATCCTTGAAAATTAGCAAACTTCATCTTAGTTTGGTAAAAGACTTATCAACAACTTTGCTCATCTATAGGAAGATGTTTTCAATGCTTCCTTCATTTTGCACCATGTCTAGGATGGAAATAGTACTTGATCTCCAGCAGTAATTGGTTGTCATGAAACATATTATCAAAGATCTTCGCAACTTTGGATTGCCATAATTAATAATGGGTAGGAATCAGTACATGTTGGATAGATTTGTGCAAGGAGCTTGTGAAACCACCTTTGTTTCATGGTATCATGTAATACAATATATTATGTAGCCATTATCAACACCCTGATTCAGTCTACTTCACTAGGAAACCATGAAAGATCCCAAAGTGAAACAACACTTGAAGAACTCTTTCTTTCCTTTAAGCTCCTTGCCCAATCCCGAGTCAATATGTTCTGCCATATCCCATCAATCTGGAGTATATATCTCAAAATACATGTCCTTGTGCCTGTGAAGTATCCTCAGCTTACATGCTTCTGCTTAATCCGTTATATCTATGTCGGTGACTCATAGTGGCTAAGTGCACCTCTTTGCCAGCAAATATTTGGTTTAGTGCTTAAGCCACCATTGGAGCTAGTTCAACATCCCAAACTCATTCAATATCTCAACTATGTACTTATCAACTTTCGGGGAAGATCTCATCAGTTCTAAAACCCACCCTGATAAGTAGTGCATCATACCAGGGCCCTTCATCTCAAACTTAGTGGCCAACACATACCCATTCAATAGGCAAAGGCTCTTTATACTGGTGATTAATAAATTATCAACGTAGAGGACAAAAATCGAGGACTCACCATTAACAATGTGCAAATGCAGGGATAGGATCTAAAACCTTTGTTGAAGCCCAAAAAATCATCAGTTGTCCAGCTTCGATCCTTGCATGCCAAAATTTCGAGTGGTTGCTTGATTCTACATACAAGGCCATTTCAACTGCACACGCTTGAGACTCCTTCTCATGTATCACAGGCTCATCATTTGCTTTCGATGTATACTTCTTCTTTAATCTCTCCATTGAGAAATGTTGTCTTTACATCCATCGATGTACTCTCCAACCATGGATGCTACGAGGAAATAATCATCGGATAGAAGTGTGAACAGCAAGAGCAAATGTCTCCTCATAAACTATTCCTCACGAGGAGAATCCTCTAGCAACAAATCTAGTTTTGTGCATCTCGACACTCCCATCCAATACACATGTTTTATCATGTAGATCCATTTTGGAGGCCCTCTGGACTTCCTTGGAGTCTCAGGAACAATGTCCCACATGTTCTTATATTAAACAATGGATTGATACTCCTCCATCGCTGGCATCTCTCCCTCTTTACATGGTGACTGGAGTGCCTCCCTCATATGAAGGATTACAGGATGTGTGAGTGTGGCTCATAGAAACATGTTATAGCATAGATAGCTAAAGGGTCTCTTTCTCTCTCGAAAGGCACCATGAGGATTTGCATGTCCTTACGCCTCCTGCAGATTCTGATGATCCAATGCAGGTCTCTTCCGACCTACATGATATCTCAAAGAACATTAGAGGTGGAGCAACAAGATCCAGCGTGATCAATTTGATCAAATGGCTGATATCTCCTTTGAGCTAACTTTGGCAGGAAGCGTGAGGGGGAGAAGGCACATCTCTTCCTGTCTCACTATCAATATCCATGCTGGATCCTCTACTGAAGGATCACCTCCCTCGTTAAGGAGTAACATCTCATCATCTCAATCATCTAGAGGCAGGGGATGTAGATTCCGATCGTTAGAGAAGATCCCATTGTACCCCCACAAAATCCTTGCCCCTTTCTTCCTGAAGGGGAGTCTAGTTTAGTCCTTTTTCTCCTTGGGTATATGAAATTATATTGGACACCCAAATATCCAGAAGTGTCAACCTCAAGTTTCACTCATGAATTGTGTCCGCCACTAGACATCTCTTGGGATTCCCTCTCGTCGAACACAAGTCCTATTATATGGAGGTTCCTCAATTGGAACCAATGTCTCACAAGACATCTATAGGAGTTATCCTCCTTAGAACCAATGTCCTTAGTTCCTTCATCTGACCGTCTGAAGAACGTCAGGATGAAATCCTTATTCTCTCCTACTAGTCCATAATTTTATTTAACTACAACAATTGTTGTGCTTGGATTCATTTTCCTCCCCATTGCCTTAATAACTATTAAAGAAGGGAGGCTTGTTTAGGTATCTGTACTAAGATTGTCTCCACCAAAGAAAATCTCGAGGTTCCAAATTAAAACCGTACTCTAGAGAGTGAAATGAATGTTCGTGCACCCTTGTCAAACATTCATCAATTCTATTGAAATATTGGGTGGCATCAACTATCCAAGGAAGAAGCATAAGAGATGATGATTCCCCATGGGGATGATGAAAGTGCCTTCCCAATACAAGAATCCGGTGTGCCGAACTCAAAAAACTTTCCTCCCTTCAACGCAATGACAACATGGGTTTGGAACCAGGGTTTATACCACCATCCAACCATCCAATATCATTAATCACATTCCCTTTGCAAGCACCTCTTCTCTTGGAAGCATACCCTACGTTGTGATACAGCGTTTGTCTCAGTGAAGATCCTTAGTTTCAAAAAAATCAGGACACCTTTTCTTGTGTGGTTTTGAGTGGACGGAAGGATTCTAGGTAGTGGTTAGTGATATAGTCAAGTTACAGTGTGGGGACTATAAGTAGCCTTCATGTATTCCTTGAAGAGGTGTGAGTGAAACTTCGGCTTGAGAAAAGCAAGGCCAGTGGAACCAACTGACTAGGGGCACCACATGGAGGGAGGATGGAGTACTCATTGTCCATTTAGTATTACGACAGAGACAGATTGTTAAGATGGGCTCATGGGCAATGCAGTGTCGGGAGAGAATTGAGAAGGGAGTGGGGTTGTTTCCCTGGAGTGTAGTGGCCATTGTTGAGCCCCCCCACCCATGGTGAGAGATCATTGAGGAGTTAGGAGCACTTGGAGGCATCCCAGTGAACCAGGTGACACTAACCTCCGATAATACAGACCATGGGGCTCTTGATGAGAATCCTCATCTATCCACCCGCTGATGTCCAGATGAGATGGGAAGGATCCACCTCAAAGCCTGGCGTGAAGGCAGTTTATTAGCCGGTGCCTCATAGTGACCTTGAGCCACGACCTTCGCATAGTACAGATCATCTCGTTGAGCTTCGGTTGTCGACTATTTATGCGATCCTGCACTTTCTTGATGTTCGCCTTCACAACATTCTCCTCGATGAGGAGCTGATGAATCTGTGAGATAGTAGTCCATTGAATATCGATAAAACAAGAAGGACAGAGGGTAGAACTATAGGGTATCCAACACCATAAAAGCATACCGAAAATCTTTATTTGAATTTCAAAGTGATAAAGATTCCATGTCCCAATAGTGAAGGAATGATATTGGAGAGTGGTTGCATATAATTGATGGTTGCTTAGCATTGACATAGAGATTACGGTATCTGGTGCCATTGACAAGAAGGAGCAAAGGCAAAGTTTCTTCTTCTTCCCAATTGGCTGAGCTTTAGAGGCAGGCTTTAACTATTAGGCAATACAAGTGTGAATTATTTATTTTCTTCTACTTACCTGGGCTCTCCTATTAGGGAGTGAGGCTCAGTCCTGCTTCTGATACCATGTTGGTTTTCCATATATATAAGATATGATAGATATTCGATATATTATTACAATAATAAGTATTTCATATATATAGAATATGAGGTGACCATCCATGAAAGGATGCGTCCTTGAATAATCAATAACTACTTATTATATACTATATTTAATAAATAATAATTAGAATTGTTAATTATTATCTTTAGAATGTCTTCTCGATGTTGTCCAAACATCAACAACTAGAAGTATGTGATGGTGGAAGTATTCCTTGGACGAAGTATGTAAATGAAGATTCTTGAAGTTTTGGAATGATGGATTTACCAAATCCATAGGACATCCTATGACCACAGTTCTAAGAAAATTAAAGAGACTTCGGTCTGATCCAAGGTAGACCGATCCCTATCACTCGACAGTTGATTGGAGTCACATTGATGCTATTTATTTGAAATAAATGCACAAATGGACCATTTGCTTTCTTATTAAACACACTAAGCCCAGTTCAAATTGGACTAAAACTTAGGCATTGGACCATTTGCAAAGCATGTTGTAAGATGTATTTGTGGGACACTAAACTATAGTTTAAGATATACCGCATCCAGTGTGCATACAACCATGGATTTATGATTTAGATTAGTGAAGTCATGAATTACTTGGGGATGTCATTCGGCTTAGGCTCCCTTATGATATGTAGAATAGCGAAACCGAAATACCTGTCGCATAGCACAATAGAAACCAAATATATATGACATATGGGGCATATACGGAAGCCGATATGGGTGAGAAAGATTCTGGATTATTTGATTAAGGTTCTAGATTGACCATATTACTGCTTTGTGACAATGTGAGGACTGTATAAGGCCATTAAGACACTTGGTGTTTTTCATGAGCGGTCGAAACAGTTGAGATCAAATACTACTTTATTGAGATAAAGTCCAAGAAGGAAAATTAAAGCTCCAGTATATCCCCACAAATGAACAAACAACAAATATCCTAACAAAACCTCCATCCAGAATAAAGATTGCATGCTTACGAGACAAATTCGGGGATGAAATAACTCCATCCAAATTTGAAAGGAAGATGGTTCTCGGTGGGAGGAGGAACTTAGCGACATATCATTGGTTATGGGCGATCATTTCAGCTTAGAAAAATGGTCGATTATGAGTAGTTCCTTTCCGGTTCGGAAAGGGGTTTGAGATTTTGATGGAGCCGAGGGCATTTCAGTTAGGAAAATGAATTCTAGATGAATATGAGTCATTTTGCATGTGAAAATGGTTGATGGATTATTGATATACCATGAACCAAAGATTCCCTTTTTGGCCGGTCAGAGAATGGTCTAGGGGCAGTCTTTCTTCTCGGCAGTCCTCTCCGATGGTAGTCAAGAAGGCGAATTAGCCTCGTCGGACAATCATTCTTTCGAAACTCACAGTTGTGGGCAGTTTCGAAAGAAGTAGTCCATTTGGAGGTTGGTGCAGGACTGCCATTTCCATGGGAAATGGTTCGGATAGTCATTTCTTAGGGCAAATTCATTCTCTCCGGGTTGCACTTTAACCATAGGCCGGAGGAATGGCGGATAAGTGAATGGTCGGAGTTCAACAATCGGGGACATGCATTCCCTAGGGCAGACTCATTCTCTCCGAGGTGCACTTTGATTAGTATAGGAAAAATGGCGTCGAGATGGAGTAGATAGTCACAAATGGAAATCAGAGACAATTATTCTTCCATGCTTGAAAAGAATAGTCGAAGGATAGACCATCGTTGATGTTTTACTCTCTAAGGAAAGATTCTCTTCCAGATCACCGGATGTAGGTAGAGAATGTGGATGACTTAGTTATATCATGATATTGTTTATATGCGGAGTTGATGGCATCCAAATGACATGATTACTATGGAAGCGTATATCTCTAGATAGTAGAAGGTATGTCTTTACTATAGTGATTATTTCCTTTAGTTGTGACTATGTCCGCAGTTGATGAATTAATAATACTACTATGGATAGACAGTTATGTTCTATCAGTTAACATTATATTAGTTGTCATGGAGATTTTCCAGTTGGATAATGATGACGGTGCTCGTGGTGATTTAATTAGCCTATGTGGCTATAATGATAATACCAGTTGAATGTGAGTGCATTTTGTGCTCAAGACCATTATGCAATTATCCCTCCCTAGCTAGGAGAGTGTTATTATTATGGTAGCTCACGGGAGGTATTAGCCTCCATTTTGCTGACTGACAAGATTATAATATTTTGGAAGCAAGAAAAGATTTAGATATAACCCTAGAAGAGAAGTTGGCTTAAATGAAATATTATATACTAAGTAATTGCTTTACCGGAATGAGAAGTGGCCTAGGAAGTCACATGATGATATAAATATAGGAGAAGCGGAGTCTTCATTTGCTTGGAATTCTCCAATTTGTAAAAGTACACTTGTCGCCTTGAAGGCAGGTTGTGTACAAGTCTTAGGAGAGCATTGTCGTGATTCTGTCTGCATTTTTCGGTTTCACTCTGGAAGTTTGGACTCTCTGATCATTTTTTGGTTATATTTTCTTGGTGTATTAGCTTTGGTTGGCTATTGATTTGTTGGCGGAAATTCTTCTCTCTGTCAAGGTCAAGGAGTGCTTTCCGAAGTGGCATTAATTGCCTATGGTTGGAAGTAAACCATGCTATATTGTCACAGTTTAAACAAACACATCCAATATTCTAACACAGACCACGGTTCTAGTGCCAATCTAGGCACTTATGCCTAGATTGAGTGTTTGGTAACCCTTTGTGTTCTTGAATCATATTATGGCATCCATTTTTTCAAGATCAATGAGACTGTATTACAATATCATTTCCATTGTAAAACCAGAATGGTGTCCTCTTCAGATCGAAAATGGAAAGATAACCAACCTTTTACTGATGTGTGGAAACTGGGTGAGTATCCTAGCATTTGGGTCCAAGATCTCTCCATCATAGTAAGATGGAGTTTTTGAATGGGTGTGCATAGAAGCTGACCCATTAGGGTTACGCCTCATCCCCACAACATACTTAGATTATGACTATCCACTAAAAAAAGGATTAGTTGGGGCTTAGCTTTTTTAGTAAGCGTAATGCACCTGTGCCCTTCCTTCCAGCTTTCAATATTCCTCTTACCACTCTTTCTTCCCTTCATTGGTTCCTCTTCCCCCAGCTCTCCTAGAGCCTCCTCCAATAGCCGAGGGGATCGCTAGACTTGGTTATCTTCCTTAGAATGATCGAATCCCATCATTGCCACTTTCTAAGTACATTGTAACTCCTCTATCGAGGCTTGGACAGGGTGCTCTACACTAAAAGGGGTGAAAGTTTCACTACTTGTCTTGAGACCTCCCCGGGTTTTTTTTTTTTTTTTTTTTTTTTTACTAGAACGGTTATGTTGCATTTATCGGCTTTCAGGCAAACCTGAATTGGAAAGTTACATATCTAAAGAAGGTTGGTGACCTCTAGCAGTGCAACCAACCTTCTTGTGAACGTCTTAGGAAACCCATCCCATTAAAGCTGTGAAGACTAATTAGAAAATGACAAAATTGCCCATGAATACAATTCCTCTGGAAATTGTGAAGCCAGTGAAGACAAAATGAAGCGATTAGGCAGGATGGGGATTTTCCTTAATGTAGAGTCCCAAGCTTTTGAGATCCTAAAAAGAAATGTTGGAGGCAGCCTCCTTTTCTCTGCACGCTTTATTAGTCTTTCGCCCTCTAGTAAGGGGCGGAGACGGAACTGAAATGTCTTCAATTTCAGAAGTTTCCACAGAGAGCTGAAACAACCCGAGTCTGCCTTGTGAAAGGTTCCGGAGGCTAAGGCCTTCTTTGAGGTGAGTGATTCAGAAAGGCTATCATCTGCTTGGGAGGATCTTCCTTAATTTGTTATTATACAGTTCTGAAGTCTTCATCTTCATTAGGTGCATCAAAGTTTATTTTTATTGCTATAGGAGTTGCCTCTGTTGAGTAGGTAGCCAGGGCTGGGCTAGATGGATCATAGCATGTAGTATAGCCCATCCCGATTGAATTCTGGCTGAAAATCATCTTCTTTGTTTGGTCCCGACTCCTTGGGGGCTTTTAGAACAGCTTAGGTACAAGAAAGTGGTAAAGTAAACATGTACCGACACTTAAATGGAATGTCATAAGTAGTCGACTCTTGAATGGTGCCATTCCCAGGGAGAGGAGTTAATGGCTAAGACCTTTCTCTGAGGAGTTAACTTCAACACATATCTTGACCTGGAAAAGCGGGTCCCTTTAGGTTCCATGGCTATCCGAAGCGTAAGCTTGTTTCCTATGTCCTCCAAGGATCTTGTCCCCCAGGTGCAAAGGAAGGTGAGGAAGCCTAACTAAGCAAGGGCTGCAGTGATCTCGACTTTGGGGTTGAAGTCGAGAGTCCAGGGGGTTAAGAATAGTCCTCTCGACCCCCATGAAATAGGGTCCGGATATGAAGACTAGATCACGATCCTTTGTCCTCGATAAGCTGAAGACAAAAAAAACCCCCTGCCTACAACAAACAAAGAGACGCCTCCCTGTATCAGCGGCTTCCAACGATCATCCATCCATACCTCCACCGTTTTGGGGCTAGGCCTTATCCCAAGTAAACACCGATGGGCCGTTTACGCCAAAGAAGGGCAAGATTGCGGGGCCCCCTCTGGAGTTAAGCTCCCGGTGAAGGATCTCCTCCATCTTCTTGACAAACTAGGCTGATGGAAGGCTTGGTTTTGGAGTCTTATGAACTAACTCCTTGAATACTTCCAGCAGTCCATTTCCCTATAGCGGTATTCCAGATACGGGGGCCATGGCCGTCGACCTCCCTGACACCAAGGCCGATATGCGCATGCAAAGTGTTGGCTCACGAGGAGTCTTGAAACAGCATACAATGGGCAGTGGTGGTTGCTCCCCGCAGATGACAGATGCAGTCCGAGGCTGCTCCCGGTGATTAGCCCACTGAATGCTAAATCGGTGAGGTGAGGAGTCTGCAGCCTTCGTACAACAGGCAATGGGCGGGCCGGGCATCCCCGCAATTCCTCACGCAAGCGAAAAACGGAGGCCCGAGTGACTGGGGTTTAGACCCCTGGCATGGCGGTGACTTCCCTCTCAGCCTCGTCATAAATCATTTTTCAAAGACGAATGATAATTTTGATCTTGAAAGGTGGTAGGCTTGGCTCGAGCGAGTTAATTAGGCGTGAGCAGCATCATGTTAGGGTTTGAACGGGGGCGGCCGTCATTACGCGTGGAAGAGGCCCTTACTACTACGCCGCACCCACGACCTTGACCTCCCCCCAGGTTTTTAGTTCGATGAATTAGCTGATTTTAATGAGCTATCAAGGTTTTTAGTTCGATGAATTAGCTGATTTTAATGAGCTATCAATGTTTGCTTTCCCTTTTGTCATGCCATTGTGCCAAAGCTTATGCCAAACTACAACCTCCAATTGGCCTAGGGATTGCAAAAATTGAAAGGAATGCTTAGAGTTGGCCAAAGAAGGCCCCAGATCACCATTTTGGAGCTGTCCTTAGTGTCTTCACCTTCTTTACTAGCTTTCGTTGCTCCATTAACAAAAGTAGTAGCCCCTTCTATAGGATCTATAGAGTAGTCAGGCTCCTCTTCCTTTGGTCTTGAGCTCCATCCTTGATAGCCCCTCTTTTGTTCTTCTTGACCATTCTCTCTCACCTTCTGGCTAATCATAATACCTCTTTTATGATTTATAATGTTACATGTATTGATGTGTATGTTATCAGTGCATTGTTATGTATAATATTTCAAAGATATTTGTTTCAGTTTTCATATATATTGATTTTAATTTTTTAGTATTTTGGGCAGGTCCCCTATGTTGAAGACCTTGATGTACCCTATGACATTCCTTAGAATTTGGGGGTGCTTCCACATGTCCCCTAGATACATTTCCCTGCTCCTTTGTTCCTCTAACTTGGAAACTTGATGGAACATTGTTTTAGATATTGGGTACAATATAACTTACAGTTATCATGACAATCTAATGTTGTTTGGACCAGATTATGACAGTGAAAGTTGGATTAGCTCCTAAGCCATGACATGATTCGATTTTTGTAGGAAGTTTACAAGAGGAGCAAGACACAATAATCTAGCCTATATGCACAATATCAAATCCCAATAGTATATATTGATTTAAACTTGGGTAACCTTAATTTAAAATTTGAACTTAGGAAACATGACTGCCAAACAGAACTGAATTGACAAGCAGTTTTTAGCTTTACAACTCTATATGTGCTTTATTTGAAATTATTTGTAACTGGGTTTTAAACTTTAGTATGGTTCAGGAGTGTGTTGGATTTTTATGTTCACAAGTTCTCTATTAAAAGTGATTGTTTAAGTTATACTTAGTATATGTTTACCGATCTGTGTTTAAGTTTTCATCCCTAGTCTTATCCTAGTTCTATGAGACTTGATGAACTGACTATATTTTGCAGATTATTAAATTATTTTATTGCTTAGATAGATCTATACTAGTCAGAGCTGTTCTTCGAAGAGGGTTGAACTACCCTTCAATTTCATAAACATTATTTATTAGTTATTACTGATCAGTGTTATATATGAATGAAAAAATTATGATTTGTCTTGCAACAGGCTCTCTCGGAGAATACGGTAATATAATATTCATTTTATTTTTCATTGAATTATGCGTTTTAACATCATAATTTTGACTTCATAGTGATAAATTTCTGACACTTGCTCTGTTTAAAAATATTCCATTCCTTTGCTGTAAAGATTTGTTTGAAAAAGTGATGGGTGATGTCTGACCAATTTTGTAATCATTGCTTAGGTCTGCAGATATATGGAGTGTTGGTTGTACTGTAATTGAAATGGCAACAGGCAAACCTCCATGGAGCCAGCAATTTCAAGAGGTTATTCATTAACACTTCTTCTCAGTCATTTATAGTGCCCTTTTGTTTCTTCTAGATGGAATATAGAAGAAAGAAAAGCATGACTGAATGTTTCAATCACTGAAATATTATTTGCAATGGGTTTGCAGTAGGAGAAATTTGAGGTCTAAAATGGGACTCCTAAGGAAAATAATAAAATAATAGTCATAATACTAAAATGAGAGTCATGAATTTTTGAACAGAAAGAAAGCAAAATTAATTTTTTTTCATCGTATTTTCGACTTATCTCCATATAGGTTTACTCAAATTTCAAGTGTAGGCACTCGTTAGATGCAGAATTTAATTCTGCATCTAACGAGTGCCTACACTTGAAATTTGAGTAAACCTATATGGAGATAAGTCGAAAATACGATGAAAAAATGTAGTTTTCTTCCTTTCCCTCCAAAAATATTTACCCTTATGGTTGACATCATCATCTTGAATCCTATTGGTTCTTTTAAAGTTGATTTTGATAATACATTTTTTGTTTTGAGGCTCATTTTTGACATCAAAATTCCCCTAATGTAATTGCTGCAATGCTAATTTGTCAAAATGTTGCTTGCAACAATATTTTTTGTTCAATATTTTCTTTCTGGATTCAGAATGAAATTTAGTCACTCGTTTGCTTTAGATATTATATATCTATAACTAATCTTACAATTTGTACTGTAGTTTAGTATTGTAAGTCAAATTATTTTTTCTGGCTGGATTCTATATTCTACAATTCCATTTGCTGGTTTATGTTTTCTTGTATCATTCAGAATCAGATTATATTTTGTTTCTCTGAATACTATCTTCTGCACTTCCATCTGCTTATTTTTGTTTTGGATATTCTTATATGTTGGCATGGGTTGTGACTCGTATTGCAGGTGGCTGCATTATTTCATATTGGGACAACAAAGTCACACCCACCGATTCCAGATCATCTCTCACCAGAGGCGAAAGATTTTCTACTGAAATGTTTGAAGAAGTACGTACAGTGAAAGATGTAGTTGGTCAAATGATGTATATTATCGGACAAATAAATGAATCAGTTGACTTCTTTATGTGAAGAAATATGTTTAAAATGTGCATTTGAACATGGTGCTAGTTTTGGAACTTCAGTACAAGCTATATTACTTCTTACTGAACAGTCAACCTTTATATGTTATTGAATGTTTTCAACTCTGCTTATTTCCTGAACTTTATACTATTGTTGAGTGTGCCTATGCACTACACATTGCATTATTCATTAATCATTGACATGAAAGCCAAGTTGGAATTCTGCACAAGCAGCCTATACTAGCCGATTAGAATCTGCATTCTTTATGTTTTGGATGGCTATAATGACATGCATTGTAACTGGTATGCACATGTAGTACATATCAAAAAGATAATTTTAGCTAACGACTGGGTTTTGACAATAGATAAGATTGTATCTTGCATTCCATTTTTATTAAAATTTGATGTTAAATTCCATAGCAGCAAAGTAACGGTTGGAAAGTGGTTGAAATGATCTATTTCTCCCTATTTTCCTCAGCCAAATAAATACGTTGCTTTTTAATGAAGGGCTGTATCCAGCACTGTAACCAATTTTTACCCATGCATTATGAAATCAAGAAGTTTAACTTAATATAACTTACCCTTGTTGAAACTTATTTTTGAGTCAAAATTTTCTTGACTTTTGAAAAAATCCTGCAGTATTTGGATCTATTTCTTAATTTGGATTTGTATCCATTTCCATGCAACTTAGCACACAAAGGATATAGAGGTGCAGAGAAATGAAAATAAATGATAGATTTCATTGATGCTGC